>CAJHQQ010003050.1:0-52035 GCA_905132885.1 Moricandia moricandioides
TTGACCGTTTACTGATGTAAACTGAAAAGAAAGTCCACCACCTTGTAGACGAAACATGAAGTCTATTTCGAAATATACATTAAAAGTTAATTTGTGTATTATGCATTAATGTTTTTTCACGATTTTTTCTTTCGAAAGTGTGTAATAGTTAATCTTAATGGTTTTGAGTGGTTTTGAATAGAAAAACTGTTGTAATTATGAAAGTATAATACTTTTGATTTTTCTATATTGTTAGGAAACAATTGTAGACGTATTAGTAAGTTTACTTTAATTGTTTTATGAAATATGAAATACTTCTTAGCTAATTATGTAAACCTGTATTTATTTTTTTGCAGGAATGGCTCAAATACCTGTTGTATACGGAGAATGAGTGGTGAAAGAGTCTTTGTGGGAGTTTGTGGTCAATAATCGGAAAGGAGGAAGAATTTTCCTTGTGCATGATGGTTGTACACATGGTGAACTTCTTGAAATGGCACAAGAAGATTATGATTTGGACAAGAAAACCGAGAAGGTGCTTCTGGCGTATTCCTTACCGGACGTCATTTCTAAAAAAATGTCCCCGGATACTCCTCCTGTGCATGTCAAGAATGACAGACAAGTGCGGAACTTGATCGAGTTATCTAAGACACACTTTGTCCGCCTTTGTCTATCAAGCCAGAGCCAAGTAGAAGCTGGAGCTGGTGACGATGCTTATGTGTCTGATGGCGATGTTGGTATTTTTGCTGATGAAGATAGTGATGAACAATATATTGATGAAAAGTTGGATGAAGGGTTGGATGAAGATAATATTGCTGCTGACGATGTTTAAGCCACTGCTGATGTTGTTGATGTTGACGATGTGTAAACTATTGTGATTACGGAAAAGTGAAAGGTGAGGAATTTGACGATGATGCAACGGAAACGCTCTATGATGGTCATAAAGCACAGTGCTCTGGTACTGAAGAAAGATCACTATCCCTTAACGACAATATATATGTCGGTCAGAGTTTTGCTAGTAAGGATGAGCTTGTTTCAAAGCTGAAGTCGGTGGTTGTGAAAGGTAAATTTACATTCACAGCATATAAGACAACGAAAACTCTGTATGTGGCTAAGTGTCGTGTTCAAGGATGTGGTTGGAAGCTTAGAGAGAGTGTGAAGCATGGACCAAAGACATTTTGGGTGATAAAATATTTGAAAACTCATACATGTTCAGTGTCAGATCGAATGTCTCAACGGAAACAATATACTCCGAAATATGTTGCAAGACTATTCATAGATCGGGTTGGGATTATAGATGGGCTTACACCAAAGCATATCAAAGATGCGATGAGGAACATGTTTGGGATTGCCCTAGATTACAACACTTCGTACCGAGCTTTGTTATTTGCCTAAGAATTGGTGAAAGGAACAACAGAAGATGGATATGAGAATTTGCCTTCTTATTTGCGTCAGATCGAGATATCGAATCCGGGAACTATCACATGTCTTGAAAAGATGATGAAAACAGATTTAAGTATTTATTCTTATCTTTTGGAGTGCTTCGATAGCTGGTTTTACCTATCTTAGGAGGGTTATTGTGGTGGATGAGACTCATCTATGTGGAGACTATGAAGGAGTTATGCTAGTGGCAGCTGCCCAAGATGGTAATTTTCAGATATTCCCATTGGCTTTTGCGATTGTGGATGCGGAGAATGATGAGTCGTGGGAATGGTTTTTTACCAATTTGTGGAGGTGTGTTTCAGATGAGTATGCTTTGGTGATAGTTTCTGACAGGCACCGCTCCATTTAGACGGCGTCTGAGAAGGTTTTCCCTTGGGCAAGGCGAGAGATATGTTATTATCATCTACAACAAAACATAGTCCAAAAGTTCAAGGGAAAGCACAATGTGTATTTGGTCAAAGGCGCTGCTTATGCACATACACTTTTTGATTTTGACCGCTACATGGATGAGATACGGAGTACAAACCCCAGCATTGCAACATATTTGGAGAATGCTGATGTCTCGTTATGGTCACGAGTTCACTTTCAAGGTGACACATACAACATAAACACTAGCAACATCGCAAAATCTATCAACTCGCACTTAAGCCAGCCAAAGGATTCCCCATCTCATTCCTTTTAGAATTTATACGCAAGAAGCTAGGAAGGTGGTACTTTAAGAGGAGATAAGATGCTTTGAGTCTCACATCACAGCATAGTCGGGGAGTTGAAAATTTGTTGGCTATTCGTGAAGAGTATGAAGATATGATGACTGTGGAACGTATTGATGGTTGGCAATTTTTTGTGAAAGGAGGACATCGAGATTTTGTTGTTGACTTGGAACTTCGGAGGTGTCAATGTGGTGTGTTTGATATTGAGAAGATACCTTGTTCACATGCCATAGCAGCTGCAAAGGATTCAAATATTCATGTCTCTACGCTGGTATGCCCATCTTATTCAAAGTTTTTCAGCATACGCGGCAAATATCTATCCCAAAAAGATGTCTTGGAAGCTCCAAAAATTGATGACACAGGAGCTACCACTGAGGAAAATGACACATGAGCTACCACCGAGGATAAAGGAGCTTCCGACACACGTAAATGTCTTCCTCCATATGTCAAGCGTGGTCCGGGTAGGCAAAAGAAGTCGAGGTGGGAGTCTTGGCTAGAAATTTTAAGGATGCGGGGAAAGCAACCGCGAAAACTACACAAGGACTATAGTTTCTCCCAGTGCAAAAAACCAGGTCACACTCGTCCAAACTGTCCAGGTTAAACCAGTGTTGTCTAACTGCTTTGGATGTTGTCTTATGTCTTATCTCTTATGTGTTGAACTTATCAATTGTATTGTTGCTTTGGATGTTGTCTTATGTCTTATGTATTGAACTTATCAGTATTGTTGCTTTGGATGTTGTCTTATTTGATGAACTTTTGTTGAAATCGTAGGTCTTAATTTTTCTATTACTTTGAGTTTTAATGTTACTTTCTGTCATGCAGACCAATGTGTTAGTCTTCTTTAACAAAAAGTAGACTTCTTTTTAAGTCTCTTATAAAGGAAGACTAATATGTAAGTCTCTGAATTGTATTGGAGTTGTACTTTTGGTCGAATATGAGTTAAAATCTCTGAAAGAAGAGTACTATATTGATACAAAAGATGATATTTTGATAGATAGTCGAGTAGCAGACTTCTGTAATACTTAAGTCTGCTGCAAGCAAATTACACAAGTTTGTTACAATTATAAGTCTGGTACAAAATCCTGCTACAATAATCTGTTACTCACAGCACAATACAATAGTCAGGTATAAAAGACTACTATGTCAACCTACATATATCCGATGAGGAAAGTCACCAAAAAAACTTCACACTTTCCTCTAATTCTACCCAAAAAATGGATTGCAAACCTTAGTCATAGACACCCAGATGCTTGTAGTCGACTTTCTCTGTGCCATTTATGCTGGTCTCATCAAATATCTGAGTCGCCATCTGAGTCCTGATTCTCTGGATGTTCTTATCACACAAATCATGAGGTGGAATGTCATGCCAAGTGCATGACATTCTATATACTTCAAGCAATACACTCCACAATCACCACTTTGTTTGTTTTGTGGTACCCCAGATGCCGAGACCTGCTCATGTGTGAAATAAACTGTGTACAACTCCCTCTCCTCACCGCGAGATAACATATGCAGCATGTACGACACCATGTGTGCAAGAGGCTTCACGGTCTTAGCCATTTCTTGATCCTTAGTGTAAGCAACATCACTATCCTAAATCACTATGCGTCTCCTCGGAATTGATATCCAACAAGCTACCCAATGATTATTCTTGACAAATAATGGCGCATATATATCATCAATCTCCACTACCCATGTCTTATCTGATCTGCAATATGCTGGTTCCTCGCCTGTGTAGTAGTTCAAGGCCCAGGAGGAAGTAGTTTACTTGAGGTATCAAGAAAATTAATTATGTAATTACATGAAATCCAACTATTGAAAAAGTGATTAATAAGTGATTTCTAAATTAAAAATTATTAGTAATTCAAGGTCCCATGAGGCAGTAATTTACCTGAGCCGTCAGGATTGGCTGGAGAGTCCAGAAACTCTGAGTACTTTGATGTCCAGACTTGAGTAAACACAGCATCCAAGAAGCAAATTCTGTCTGACCTAAACCATTCCGGGTGCACCAGCCTCGAAGCCCATCCAAAATCCAATTCGTGGAACTTCAAGAACACTCCCAATCTCGAGTTCTTGAGCTCCTCCCATTCGTTTTCGTCGAGTGCATTTTTAAGAGAAGGAAAGAGCTTGATGTCATCACTGTAGTAAGCAATGATTTTAGACGGGACATGTTCCTGCCCTAGAGTATACAGCCTCGGTGGGAAATCAAGCTTATCCATTTTGTAACCTGCACCAAAAATACACAAACAAAGAATTATACAAGTGAAATCTACACAAAAAGTCTACAGTTTAAAATAAAGTGTACACGGGAAGTCTACAAATTCAAAACATCAGTCCACATGAGAAGTCTACAAATTCAAAATATCAGTCCACATGAGAAGTCTACAAATTCAAACATCAGTGTACACGAGAAGTCTATAAATTCAAAACATCAGTCCACATGAGAAGTCTACAAATTCAAACATCAGTGTACACGAGAAGCCTATAAATTCAAACATCAGTGTACACGAGAAGTCTACAAATTCAAAATATCAGTCTACATGAGAAGTCTACAAATTCAAAACATCAGTCTACAAATCCAAAACATCAGTCTACAAGAGAAGTCTACAAATTCAAATCATCAGTCTACAAATTCAAAACATCAGTCTACACTTCAAAATGAAGTAGACTGACTGGAAGTAGACTGACCGGAAGTAAACTGACCGGTTATTAGTTAAACGAGAGATAGAGATGACAGAGAGACGTACGCCGGAAAGATGAAGCACAGTCCCTCGCCGGATAGGAATGAGAGATTACATAGAGATGAAGTAGAAGCCATGATACTCACCGAAAGCAGAGATTTGGACGAGAAGCGCTGTTCCTTAGAAGTCGCCGGCTCAGATCTGAAAAGAGAAAAAGGTAAAGGTGGTCACTTTTTATCGACGGAGAGGTAAAGCCGAGACATTTAACTTACCAGAGCGACAGAGCAGACAGAGACGGAGCAGACGGGAAACGGCGTGGATCGAGTTCGCCGAAAATCGCCTAGAGAGAGATTGGGCAAATATTAGAGTTAAATCTTGAGAAATCGTATTTATTTGCTAGGTAACTTTTTTGGTTAGGTTAAAAAAGATTTGGTTTAATTTGAATAGGTTAAAGTTATATTTGTTAAATCTGATTAGGTTAAATTGTGTGTAGACTTCTTAGAAAGTCTACAACGATTTTTATCTTTTTCCCTTTATTTTTTTACAAAATTTAATATATGATTTACTAAATATATTTATTTTTATTTTTATAGTCATAATATATGATTTTTTTATAAATATTTAAATTTTAGAACTTTTTTATAAACACCAATACGAATAGACTGAAAAAAGGTCTACATATATGTAAACTTTATAATATGTCTACGAACCCCTAAACCACAAATCTCAAATCCTAAATGTTTTGTTTGATCATCAAACAGTTTAAATTATTGTTTCAAATATCAAAATTATACAAAATGTAAACCACGAAACATTAATAAGGAGATTTAAGTCAATAAAACCAAAAAATCAAAATCTAACCCTATGAAATCTACTACCAAAAGGCATAACATGGTACAACCTATTGTTTCTAACCCTTGAACATTGTTTAATACATGGTTAACAAATTAGTATATGTTCCATAAAAATGTTTAATTATATAAAATTTTAATTTTTTTTACTTCATATTATCCATTATATTAGTGATAAGTTACAAATATGCCAACAATTATTTTTATACATTTTTAAAATTAAATTATTAGATGAAATTATGGTATAGATTACATAACAAGTCTACATAATGAATAGACTTCGTACAAGGTTTACATCTATGTAGATTTCTTTCTGTTACGTGTAGACTAACAAAAGATAGAAACGTAAAATACACTTCTGTTTTTTTGTTTGGTCATAAATGTTAAATAGTACTTTTATCACTCATGTAAATCGGTTTTGCATTTAACTGAAAATGAGGTACACTTATAGTTTTGACTTGAAATTTTAGGTTGATTTTAGCAATTCTCCCTTGATACATTTTATTGTACACATGTATACAAGGTTTTAACTCTGGTTTTGCTACAAATTTAAGTCTATATGTCTAGATTTTTTTTTGAAAATTCATAATGTTTTAAGCGAATAATGATATTTATTATAAGAAAATAATTCAACATGTTGATAAAATTTATTATAATAATACTACAACAACAGTGTAGTAAATTAAAAATGTTTCAATTATTCTTCTTAGTTCTCTAAAAAGTATTTTTTAAAATGAACTTAAAATTTTCTTTATAAAATATATTTTTAATAAATTAATACTATTTTAACTTAAATATTTTTGCCTCCATCTAAATTATTTCTAGTTCCGCAACTGATTTTCCTGCACAGTAATCTTACAGATTCTGGTTGGCCATGCTCCACATTTTGTTCGCCGGGCTGGCCACAATAAAACCAAGCAAAACACAATCAGTATTGTATTACTTTTATATTTGTTAAGACATATTTACATATTTTAAAAATTTCTATATTTTATCCTATTTGATATCAAAAATTGTTACATTTACAGCCACAGCTGGATATGATATATTTCCGCCCAGAAGCAAGAAATATCTTGGCCAAATCTCTCAAATAGGCATTTTTGAAGTTTTTGTCACAAAAATAGACTTTGAGAGAAAAAAATGACTAAAATAGATCTTTTTATTTTTGAAAATTTTAATATTTTTAAACCTCAACTCCAAAACCCCCACCCCATAACTCTAAACCCAAAGTTTAGATTAGTTAACCCAAATGTATAAATATATATTTATATTCTTTAATAAAGTCTATTTTGATCATTTTTCTCATTAGATGCTATTTTTGAGACAAAATTTTTTTTTTAATCTATTTTGGTCTTTATCTCGAATATTTTTGGGTCCTTTGTTTTAAAAAAACCCTGAACATATTAAAAGCTCAGTTTTAAATATTCAAATCATGCTCAGTTTTTGTTCCAAATTATGTACCAGTAGAGTTACCCAATATTTTGAAGATAATTTATCTTTTACCAGCCCAAAAACACATGCTTCACCAATTTGTATTCAGGCCGGACTCTGTTTACAGTTATATTATTTTGAAAAACTTTAATAATATTGATATATTTGATTTAACTTAAATATGTAGAAAAATTACTAAAATACCACAAATTAAGTAATATTTTTTCAAAATATCTTCAATCAAAAATATATTAACATCAGGGTTTACACATTAGTGATTATTATTTAGGATTTATTGTTAAAGGAGTGGGGTTAAGTCTCTAAATATTTTATAAATATTTAAAAAAATTAGTAAGAGTATTTTTGAAAATAATCATTCAATAGTGGTAAATTTAATTTAGTATAAAACTTGTGGGTAAAACTCAAATTTTCCCTAATATGTAACTAAATATTGTTGTTAATTTATTAAATCTTCCCAAAAATATAAATGCTTATATTGAAAACTATATATATTACTATACATTTGAAATCATGTTCAAAAGTTTATTAATAAACTTTGTCATAAATCATGTTAAAATAACTACACAAACTCATTTAAAAAAACAAAAATTTTAAATTGTGGTTTAAGTAAAATCAATGCGACTTGGGTATCATTAGGTGAAATGTCAACCCGGAAAAGAGAAAAAGCCACCACATCTTCACACAATACTTGTTTATTACTCTTTTGAAGCTGCCCTCGTATTAAACCCAGAAGCAGCAGACACATATGCGACAAACACAGAGTGCATGAACACCTTATATCTAACCAATTGATCTTGACATTTCATCTTTCCCGTGAATCCATTGGTTGAAGACTACTTTTAAATAAAGATGATTTTCATTGGCCACAAAACGCTAAGGGGCTGACTGGTGTAACCGCAGCGGTTGCGGCTGCGGTTGCGGGCGTTTGCGGATGCGGGTAGTTGCGGTTTTATGCGTTATTAAGAGATTTGGACGACTGGTAAAGCAATTAAAAATTGTTGCGTTTGCGGGATACTTATGACTGGTTAACCACCAAATACAACAGTTGTTATATATAAATGAACAATATTTATATTTTATATAATTATAAAAATACTGAAAATCATATTATTATAATAAATATAAAAATTATATTTATAAAATTATACTATTAATTTTAATAAAAAATATAGAAATATTTTTCTTTAAAGTTTTATAAAATAAAATTAAAATATAATATATATAAATTAGTATTTCTATTATTTCAATTTAAAATTTTAATTGAATATTTTTATTTTTATTTATATAGTTTTTTGAAAAAAAAATATTTTTTTTACCCTCCCGCTACCGCCCGCAACCGCAAACGCTAGCTGGAACCAGCTTTTGAATTTTAAAGGTTTATAGCGGTTTGAAGCGATTTGTAGCGTTTTGTATGATTGTTACAAAACGCCAACAACCGCTACCAACCGCAAAAGCTGCGTTTGCGGGTGGTAGCGGGAAAACCAGTCACGCCCTTGTCGTCTGTTTGAGTGGAATAACTTTGTCTTCTTTTTTTATTTTTTTCCAAACGGACTATTAAAAATGTAATTTTTTTAAATAATATCACAGTACCACGTTTCGAAAATACACTCAATCAAAAATATATTAATATTTAGTTTACATTTTAGTAATTATATTTTAGGATTAATGTTAAAGGGATGCTGTTAAATTTCTAATTTTTATATATATTTTTAAAAATAAATAAATTTATTTTCATCATAAATTTAAAATATTTTTAAAAATAATTATTTATTAAAAATAAATTTAAAAATGATATCAAAATTATGGTATAACTGAAATTTCCTAAAAAATGCCAATTTGATACTGGCTTTTATCGTTCTATTTAAATTTTCAGTGACTTTTTGTCACTGAATTTTCAAGAAAGTGGCTTTTTAATCCTCCGATCATTCATTTGAATATTTTGACACTTTTACAGTAACTACGAAATCAATAAAATATATTATGTCGATGAAATCAAGAAACTTGTAAAAAAATTTGTAAAACTTAGGGCGTGACTGTATGGTACTTATAAACTTTTACTCTAAATACATATTTACTCTCAATTGAGCTAAAAAGCCACTAATCAAGTCAAATACTATTTTTATATTTATTCTACGTATAGTTGACTAACAAGAAAATACACACTCATTTTAACACTAAATTTTGGTAAAGTAGTTTCTTTTACTCCACGTTCTTTTTCCTCTCTTGTTTTTCACCATTTTCTCTCTCTTCTTCACTACTTTTTGTTAGTCCATTTTACTTTCATGTTACCAGTCACAATCTTATTTTCTTTTAACACTTTCGACTATATTTTAACCAAGTATTTGTGACAAGAAAAAGCATTGAAATTATATATATGTAGAGGAGATAAATTATTTGAAAATGATTCTTAATTTATATCAGGAAGTTAGATTTTGTAATAGTATCTATACCATTAAAATGGGATCATTTCCATTTCATATCCTTAGTCAAAATTTGATTTTTTCTAAAAGTATCCTTAATTTTAAAAATGATTAATAAAATTTATTAATGGCAATTTAGTGTTTTGGTTTTGGGTATGCAGATATATATTTAAATGAATCAATAAATAATGAGCTTACACCTACTTATAAAATAGGGTAAATCTCTCAAATAACATTTTTTGAAGTTTTTGTCAAAAAAAAGATTTGAGAGAAAAAAATGACCAAAATAGATTTTTTTATTTATTTTTTTTTTAAATTTTTTAAATTTTTCAATTTTTAAACTTCAACTCAAAAAAACCCCACTCCATAACTCTAAACCCTAAGTTTGTATTAGTTAACCCAAAGATATAAATATATATTTACATCCTTTAATAAAGTCTATTTTGGTCATTTTTCTCCTTGAGTGCTATTTTTGGGACAAAAAATTTTTTTAGGTCTATTTTTGTTTTTATCTCTATAAAATATGTTACTTTTTTTGATATAAATATTTTAAGTTTAAATATTATATATATTAAACCTAAATTAATAAAAAAACATAATGACATCATAATATTATTTTCTTAAATCTATGTATCATAAAATTAAAACTAAAATCTAAAATAGAAAAATAAAAATACAATTTTTTAATAGGTTACTAATAGCAAAAATAAACTAATAATGTCATATTAATAATTTTTTTTATATTATCATTTTTATTTGGATGACATAATAAAAATATCATCAAAAATCACAAGTTTGTGTAGTATTAAAAAGTATATGATTAATTTATTAAAAAAATTAAAATACAATCATATATTTTATGCTTTATCGGATCATTGGTATCAAATCACGGGTTAATAACGAGTTTTTGGATTTTTACCGGGTTCTATCGGATTTTTAATTAATGATTTTTTCATTAAATCTGAATCGGATTATATACAAGGTACGAGTCTACCGGTTCAGCGGATCTGGATCAGATATGAAAACACTTCTTAAAACTCAAAACATTATTTTCAAAAAACTTTTAAATTATATGTTCTTTAATAAAATTTTATAAATTCATGCAAATCACTCTTGACCAAATATTTGTTCTATTTCTTTTTGTTTTGAAGAGAAATAAAAATAATAAAAACATAAATGTTTAATTTTTTTATCTAAAAAAATAATAATATTAGTTTTAAATCAATTTTGGGTCAATAAGTGAAAACAAATCCGCGATTTTTAAGCGCGTATCAAAATCTAATATATATTAAAACAAAAGAATATAGTATAGAGATTATAAATCTATGATATTAATGTTATTTTAAGGTGTATATTGGGAGGTGTTGTAATTGAAATTACAACTATTTCGAATTTATAATTAAAGATAAATGGAACATTAGGTTCATTTTTGTGGGAGAAAAAACTAATGGCTTATGATGCAAATATGCAAGAATTTAGCTTTAAAGAGAACTAACAAAATGAGCTAGAATGTAAAGAGAATCGGGATAAATGGTTGTAACTATTAGAGAATTCAGAAAATTTCTTCAAGAATAGAAACACAGAAAATATAGTCCAAATATGACCTAGTGCAGTCTGAATTAATTCGGTCCACTCCAAGGGCGAAACCAGACCTTTTTTTAATTGCGTGCAAAAATAATTAATAAAAAATTAATTAATTAATAAATCTATTCTATTAAAACATGATCGTGACCTATTGATAAATATTTGGTTTAACTATTTATTACTCATGTATTACTTTTTATATTAATAATATTAAATCTTTTATATTACTGATAAATAATTAAACAAAAATATAATTACAATAAACAAAAATATGAAAATTAATTTATTCATTAATTTAAAACAAAATATGTACCCGCCCTTTCAGAATCTAGTCTATTATATTAAAATAGAAACATGACCAATTAATAAATGTTTGGTCCAATTATTTGTTGTTCACATATTATTCATTTATATTAATAATACTAAATCAATTATATTATTGATAAATGATTAAACACAAATATAATTACAGGAAAACATAATATAAAAATTATTTTTTTAAAAAATAAAAATTAAAAAAATAAAAATATACCCACCTTTGAAAATGATGGTTCAAAATCTAGTATTATGATAAAAGTTATAATAGGGACGAACTCATGTCCTTTTTAAACTAGTGTGTGTACATTTAACCAAATAAGCAACTTTCACCTTCTGTTCTTATGTAAATACTTCAATATCTAAATAAGTATAGGTGCATGTGCACCCCTACCCTTGAACCTAACTTCGCCCCTATCCACTCCTGAACTCTGATGTGAAAGATTCGTTGGAGGGTTCCACTTTCAGGTTCAACTCCTCTACCATAGATTTTGGCATAATGCTCACTAATGATTTAGTGTCACTTTGATGAAGCATGAAACCACAAATTTTCCAGGAACACTTTTCTTCTCCAGACATGTCCTCTGCTTCATCTTCTCTCTGAGGTGATTGAACATTATCTATATATCATCATCTGTCTCCCTTGTTTCCCTAAAAAACATCCACAATCTGTTAGTATAATAAGCTTCATCAAAAGAAATATCTAGAGGAATTTTAAAAACTCTTTTAGCAAAGCTATCCATCTCTTTTTCATTGGCTTCTCTGCGTTGATGTTTGCGGATCTTTTGCTTCCTCTTGGAGTGTCCCTCATCTTCTCTATCAAGATTCATAGCTTCAGATGTGTCTGTATTCTGTTATGAAATTTTCACGCTCGGACATATAATCAAACTTGCATTGAGGTTCGGTAGTCGAACTGGATTTCTCTCCTGTCGATTGATTTTGAGGTCGCACTATCGATCGATGCTTCTATCTCTCTGTCGATCAATTTTCTGATTTATGTGTCGATTGATGTTAGTCGATTCACACAAAGCCACTAATACGGCAGACTTCACCGTCGATCGATGGTCACTGCTCGGTATCGATCAATGCGGATGAAAAATGCCGAGTGACATAAAATTTTCCACACAAAAATCGCTGTCTTGGGGCTTTTCCCTCTTAAATTCTTGCCAGAAGTCATCATTAATCAATGCTTTGACGTGGTGCTTCTGTCCAGCCTCGATTTTCTCCTTAATCAAGCTCTCATGCCTCTTAATGGTCTCACTTGTTTGCATCACTTGATTCTCCAATTTCTTCACATGAGTGTTGAGGTTTTCGAACTTGGTATTGAGGTTAAGGTACAAACCATCTATCTTTCCATTGAAATCCACAGTCATCTTCTGCTTCCCCTCTAAAACTCTATCAACCATTGCTTCAATCTTGCTTTCCTGAGCTTTTGGAGGAAGATTTTGGTAGTAGGAAGATCCATAAGTCCAGTTGTTGTTGAAGGGCCTTCGCTGTGAACTTTGATTAAAATTACTCCTTTGACCATTACCATTGGAGTTCATGTTGGGACCTGGATTCCCTTGTTTCTGGAAACCGTTTCCATCGATGTAGTTCACATCCTCTTCTTCAATCTCATTTTCTCCAGACTCTATCGCTTCTACCTCTGCAAAAGCAACCCGCTTCTTGAGAAATTTCTGAACACTATCCAGCTTTGCCTTGACTTCTTCAATCTGATCCTTGCACACAGTTGGGGTTGATTTCCTCCTTTCAAAATATGTGTTCTTGGTACTGCTGCTTGATGCCATATTCTCAATCAATCTTGTAGCTTCTTCAGGGCTCTTGATGCTGAAATTCCCCTCACTAACTGTGTCCAAAGCCATCTGATACTGTAATCCAATACCTCTGAAGAAAGTGCTAAGAAGCTGCACTTTGTTGAACCCGTGATGTGGATAGTCTCTCTAGTATGACTTGAATCTGATCCATGAGTTTCTGAAAGACTCTGAAGGTTCTTGTGAAAAAGTAGCAATCTTGCTCCTTAGATCTTTTGCTCTCGCGTCATCAAAGAAGTTACGCAAGAAAGTGTTCTTGATGTCAGTCTAGGATGTCAGAGATCCTGGTGGTAGTTGCTTAAGCCAATGTGAAGCTTCTCCAGCAAGTGAGTACTTGAAGAGATTACAAAAGAGATAGTCCTCAAAGACTCTATTTGCTTTAATAGCAGCCAGTAGATCCTCAAATCGCTCCAGAGGATCCATAGGGTGCTCATGTCGCAACCCATGATAAGGTGTATGCGCTACAAGTCCAAAGAAAGCGGGCTTGATCTCAAAATCGTTTCTCTGAAAAGCTGGAGGACGAATGGCGGATCTGTTGGCGTAGAATTGGTCTGGACGGTTGTAGTCAGCCAGCGTTCTCGGAGAAGCTTGATAGTTAGCTTCATGTTGAGCTATTGCAGCGTCTGCTTCTGCTTCTGTATCAGGGATTACAGCCCCGTGATCGTCTATCTTTTGACATGTTGCATTACGCAGATGACCGTTGAGGTCATGCAAGTCTCCATTCTCATTCTGAACCACTACTATAGGCGCAACCATCTGAACTCGTCTGCTGCCATCGATCGATGTGGGTAAGATGATGTCGATCGATGCTAGAGTTCTGATGTCGGTCGATGCCTTACGCAAAGAAGTTTCGGTCGACGCTGAGTAGATGCCGTCGATCGATGTTTGTCATCTTTCTTTGCGGATTGTACGTTCAAGTTTCTGTCTGAAAATATTAATTCTTGCCATTTATTTCTCCTGGTACTCTTTTGCATGCACCTGGAAAACAAAGAAAATAAAAAAATAGTAACTTTGAAAGTAAAAACAAACCTAGACTAAATCCTAGAAATTAAATCTAATAGCTATCAATGTTCCCCGACAACACCGCCAAATTTGACATGTGTGTGAGTTTTATTGTTCTAGAAGGGTATACATATCCTAAACACTTTAACTAAGAAATTAACCCTTAATCCTAACACACAAAATAATACTCTTGTCAAGAGACATCAAGTGTAGTACTTAAGGATCTAATCCACAAAGAACAACGGCACACAATAAATTTCTTATTTCTAAAGACTAAACTAGGTAATTATATATATTGCTAACAAGTAATCAGTTTAAGGAAATATTCCTTATTAGAAGGTATTGATGCAATATGTAAATATGCTAATAGTGTAAATATGGAAATATGATAATAGACTAACTAGATGCAAATGTAAATATGCTAGATCTAGGGTTTCAAGCTCAATGAATTATAGGGAATAAGAAATAAGGGTACATAAATATTCTAGAACTCAAATATTAACTATTCTGACCCTTTTAACTTCAACTCTCGTATGCGAGCAAAAGGAAAGACCAACGATCGACGGCTAAGGCCTGATGTCAATCGACGGTGAAATCAGAAGGAAATGTGAACGAGATTTGATATGTTCACCAAACTAATTAGACCAGCTCGTGCATGCGCCTAACAACCTAGTTCAATAAAGTCTATTCTGGCACAGGACCTACTCTCGTAGTCGTCCATGTCCTACTGTCGAGATCCTAGTTAGCTACTCTAGAATGCAAGCATTAAGCACAACTCAGTTGATGGATATTAACTTAACCTAGCAATCCTACTCTTGGGCTAATCCATGTTTGCTATCATTCAACCCTAAATCTAGTTGATAACTACTTAGATATAATTAAAGTAAGAATAATAGTCTGAATATAATGTATAGATAAAATATTGAGGTTCCAATACAAATCTCCCTAAGGAGTTATAAATCTTCTCCCCTAAAGAAATCCTAAGACTATAATGGAATGCTCATGCACACAATCTGCCACTGGCACGCCGCACTCTCTTCTTTGCTGGTGTATTGCATAAAGTATAAATATAAAACCCTAAAATCTAGGTCAAAACTCGTCCATGGGTAATCTTGTGTCTTGTCTCTAACTTGGGCTTGAAATCGGCTGTCTGCGATTTGGACGTCGATCGATGGCAGATGTGCAACATCGATTGACCTTGGTCATGTAACATCGGTCGACGCCAAGGTTGTGTCGTCGATCGATGGAAATCTTGTATGTTGACTCCAAAAGCTCCAAGTATCTCCATACACCTCCAAAACGTACATGGACCTGTAAAGACCTTAAAACATAGTCTAGACATACATAATATACCCTAAATTGAGCCTATAACATGGCCTAAAACTGATAATAACTAGGCTATATCACTTGTACATCTCTCCTCAATTGGTTCCAGATAATTTATGCAACTTGGTGGTTTGCCTAACAACGGGTGTTGATCGATATCAGGTGGGTGTCGATCAATGCTAGCCTTTGATGAAGTCTCCATATATTTTACCATATGGTGCCGGACGACATCAAGCTTCAATTTTGAGTCCTGATAACGTTGTTAAGGAAGGCTTCTTGATGTCATTCCAGGCAGTAAAAGATTCTGGTAAAAATAGTTAGCCAGTATCTTGCATCTCTACAAAGAGTAAGTTGCAACAGCTCGTAGCAGAGGTAGTCTTCATATACTCCATGCACCTTGATGCTAGAAACAAAATCCTCGAGTGCTTTGATATGGTTCATGGGATATTCATGAGAAAGGCCATAGAAAAGGTGCTGATTCGCAAAATAAGTGTATATGGGTTTCATCTCAAAGTTATTCCTCTGGCGTTCAGAATGACGCCTCACAGATCTTTTAGCGTAGAACTCCTCGCGGTCTCTAAGTGCCTTTATTCTAGTGACTCTTGCATTCTCAGCGGCTACATCCTCAACACCAACCACTGGCTCAGGGATTACAGCTCCATGTGTATAAATCAACTGGCATGCACAGTTCCGAGCACGACCTTCTTTTGTCTCTTAAGACCCATTCTCGTCAACACTCAGTATTAGTACTTCGACATTCTCTATCTTCCCACAAGTAGTGTCGATCGACACTGGATGAGTGTCGTTCAATACTTGTGTCTTTACGCCTTCAATGACTACTTGGAGGATGTCGCGCAACACTGACCTCTTAGACTTATGGACCAGGCATTCTAAATCAAGTAACTCTATGAGTAAGAGCCTTATCTCCTTGTTGCTTCTGGTATTCGTATGCATGTACATAAAAGCCACAAGGAAGAGAAAATAAGTATACTAAAAATAAAAAACCTAGTCTAATTTCTACACCTAGTCTAATGGTGATCAGAGTCCCCGGGTGATCAGAGTCCCGGAAACGGTGTCAAATTGGATGCACTCAAAGTACCATGGAGAAACTCTCTACAAAAAGAGATCGATTGCAGTACTTAGTGATCTTATCCACAGAGACTCAAGATTTCATACAGTAGACTTGAGTTTCAGATCAAGCTAGGTTAAATAACAGAAAGCGATAAATAAGCAGTAAATAACAGAAAGTTTGTAAACGATGGAGGAAGGGTGATAAACTTAGGCTTTCATTCAGGTTATTAAAAATATAATATATAGATGATAGGGGTTTGATCCTAGAACTCGAATGCAATAGTTAGATATCTAAGTATAATCAGATGACTAAGTCCTATGTTCCGATTGTCGCATGCGGACAAGAAATAAGTTTTGATCGATACTACATAGTATCGATCGATACGTCCTTAAAAATCATTAAAGCCATTATCGATATTTTCACTAGGTTAAATAAACCAGCTTTCGCATGCGCCTAACAACCTAGTTCAACATAATTATTATCAGGAGTTGAACCCACTCTTGCGGTTGTCAATTATACTAAGTTCAAAGTTCTAGTTAGTTACTCTAAAATACAATGATTTAGAAAAATTATGTGAATGATCCTATTTAATCACCCTCGCAATTCTACATTTTAGAAGCTTAGCAAAACCCTAGAATCCCTAAACCTAACAAGGGATTTACTCAGACATGATAGATGAAACATAAATCATAGATGAATAGATAAAATATATATTTAAATAATAAAACAAAAGTAGTTCATATCTTCTCTCTTAACCTAAGAGAAAACTTAATAAAAGCCTAGCCTAATGGCGTAGAAAACATATATATAGGGTTTTGAAATATGTTTTGGGGAAAATTGCAATTCTTAAAAATTCATTAAAATATGTTGGTTTGCTGATTCGGAGGAGTGTCGATCGCCAGCAAGGTGGTTTCAGTCGACACTCGTTGATTCTCAAATGCTTCCTCTCGTGACTCAGACGGACCATTATTCAGTAAAACATGCATAACTTTTGATCTAGGATCCTGACTGACCTCAAACCGGTGGCATTTGAAAGCTAACTCAAATATGTATTTTTTGAAAAAATATGAAATGAATATCACAATGGAAATATCTTCATCCATAGGTATACTTCTGACGCGTCTTCACAGTTCTGCACCTCAAATATCTCCAAAGTTCTCCCAAACATACTTGAACCCTATATAAAAAAAATAAACACCCAAAAGACTCCAAACACATATAATAGACTCTAAGAAAGAGCTTATAATATGCCCTTAAAGTGGTAAAAACCATGGTATATCAACCACCATTCAAGAAAATCCATGAATCGAAGATGATCAACAAATATGCAAGTAACTAGTGTGCTCTTTTTCTCTGCTTAGTTTTTTCCCACTAGATTTTCCAAATGAAGGTTTAACAAGGCTGCAGTTTGATACCATGTCACTTATTTGTTGATCCATCTACCAAGACCATCGAAGGAATTATCAAAATAATCTAAGTTGTCTTTAAATTTCAAACTCATTCTTGTTTAGTTTTTGAGGGACCTTATGTTTTTATTGTGCATATTTTTGAGAGAGAGCCTTGTGCATGTACAAGACTCACTCTTCCTTTATATCTCTGTGATCTATCTCATAAAAAATTAACCATCTTTTTATCAAAATCACATTTGAGTTTTCTCTATTGTTTGTATGTAATATCCAACAAACAGATTTCGGTTCCTTCGGTGTGTAATATCCAAAGAAATTGACCTTAGGAATATCAAGAGTCTTCTGCAGCTCTTGTGTAACCATTCGATCTACACCTCTAGTGTTTTGAAGCTTCGGGGAGATGAGGCAGCAAGGCTTTTCCCTTCTCAACGATTCTAGAGTGACCGTCTCGGGGCGATTCTCATGGTATCAGAGCCACTCTAGAAGTTGAGGTTTCTGATATGTTTCTTTGATTATGTTATTCGATTATTCAAATCATTAAGTGGAGCTCGAATCTGTGTTTTGTGAATTTAGGGCTAAGATTTTTCGATTTGGTTTTTGAGTTTAATTGTTCATTTTCTATAGATCGTGGTCTGTTAGGGGTTATTTGAATATATATATATATATATATATATATATATATATATATATATTGTTTCAGCTTCTGATCACCACTTTTGAAATCAATTCAAATATACCATGAAACTGAGTTTTTTTGTTTCTGTTTGAACTTCTTACTGAGTTTTTTGGTGTGTCTCAGGTAACCATGACAGGGGAACACGAAGAAGGAATCAATACTGCTGATAAATTATTGCTTGAAACAATGACTGTTAGAATGGGAAAATGATGGACTCCAGAATTTATTCCTTTTGGCAAGAAATATATCAGGATTTAAAGGCAGGAAATATGGAGACAAGAAGACACTTTTTTAGGACAAGGCTGTTATTAGCAAGGAAAATCTTCTACTAAGAAATTTTGACTGAGACAAAAGGAGAGTCGAACGAAACAAACAATTTGAAACAAAGCTATGTCATTCAACCTCGGTTCAGAAATAATTTGACAGCAAGAGATCACGTCCAACCAATGAATTTGGTTCATCTAGCAAGACACCAACCGGTTTCAGTAAAGAGAAGACAAACCAACTATGGATGTTACACAATTTTGTGATGAAATAAAGAAAGAGCTATCATAAATGTTTAAGGATGTGGAGGAATAAATCAAAAATACTAGAACAACATGTCCATCCTTAATTAGAAGCACATAACCAAGACCCATTCACTGAACTCTGAACTCAAAATGGCAGAACCGGAATCAGCCGCGCCTATTCAAGAAGATCAAATCAAGGTACCATCTTCCATCACTAAAACAAGAGCAACCAGTTAATGACGTATTGTTTCATTTCAAACAAAACATGGTAGATGAAGAGGCATACAAGGAACCTGATATACCATGGAATTAACCACTTTTAGCCCATGATGTAAATCCATTTTAGAGTCTCTTATATGTGTTTAGAGTTTTCTTTAGAGTGTTTTCAGTTTCAGGTACGTTTTGGAGAATTTTGGAGATTCTGAAGCTATTTGAGGTGCAAAACTACACAGATGCATCATAAGTTTATCTAGGGATTAAGACTTTCCCCCGGTATAATTGAGCTCATATTTTTACACAAGATAGAGCTTTGAGTTAGCTTTCCAATGACACCAGTTGAGGTCAATTAGGATCTTGGATCAAAACTTCTGCTCATTTTACTGAAGAGTGGTCCTTCTGACTCGCGAGAGGAAGTTGTCGAGATTAGAAGGAGTGTCGATCGACACCACTTCCTTCATGTAACTCAACACTTATGTGAGCAGACATGCCTGACTTATTCAAGACCGACTTAAGCCCAGAAGTCACAAAAAAATTACATAATTTCTCTTGGCCGGCTTTATACATATTTTTATAGTTTTCTAAGCCATTGTTGATGGCTACACTTTCTACACTTTCTTTTATTCATTGTTTTAGGTTTGGCGAGAAGATAAATTCTCCTTGAGAGATTGATTGGAACTCCTTTGTTTTTGTTATTGATTTATCTATTATTTATTGAGACTATGATTTGTGTTATTGTTGACATGTCTGAGTAATCATATTGTTATGTTTAGGGATTTCATGAGCTTAATGTCAAACTGATAATCAATTAGGATTACTAGGTTTTTTTATAGATTTATACACCAGGGTGGCTTGTACTACTAGGATCAGAGTAATTGGAATATCACGAGAGTGTGACTGATTATTTGAACCTAGAATCATAGGACAATTAAAAGGCACGAGAGTGCAATCAATTAACGAAACCCAAACTCTGTTGGATTAGATACCTAGGCGAATACGAGAGTTGGTCTAGGGTTTAGTTTAACATTATTGATTTAAAAATTATGCTTTTCTAAATAAGTGTCGATCAATGCTCAACCATTGGTATCGATTGACACTCTTCTGGAATTCTCATAGGAGAGTTGGAGTCACAAGATTTAGAAATCTAATTAGTAAGTGAATGCGAGAGTTGGATTACTTTCTTACTGAATTTGAGTTCTAGAATTGAACATAAATAAACCCTCCTCCTTAATTTGTGTTTTGAATCTCTTGATTGACAAATCCTTAAATCTAGCACTTTTTCCTTGTCGTTTACAATCGTTCCATCTATTTACTGATTTTATATTGTTTGTCTAGTTTAATCTGAAACCCAAGTCTATTGTGTGAGACATATAGTCTTTGTGGATTTGATCCTCAAGTACTACACCAAACTTCTTATTTGAGAGAGTAGCTTGAAGGTTAATTTGAGCATATCAAATTTGGCGTCATTTCCAGAGACTCTGATCACCATTGGACTAGGTGTAGGATTTTGTCTAGGTTTTTATTTTTCAGTTTACTTACTTTCCTTTTCTTGCGTTTCATGTACATGCATCTGAGTACTACAAGCAACATGAAAAAGATCTCTTGAACTGCTCAAGCCAAGAGTTAGCTGAGTTAGAACGTACGATCTATAAATATAAGAGGCGAGTTTCGAGCGACACCCTCTAAGAAGCGATCGAAACGACACTAGTATAGCACCGGTCGACAAGATATGCTGTGAGACTTGTGTTGATTCAGGATGATAATGGAGACCTGCATGACCCCGAGGGTCATTTGTGTAATGCAGCAAGTTAGAAGTTATTGCACAGGGGGGAAATCCCTGAGCCATTTGTTGCTACTGAGGATGATAAATTTCTTCGATAGAGAACGTTAGAAGAATGTATCAGGCCTATTCAGTTATATGCTAAAATGTCTGCGGTTTAATCTTCAGCAATCCAGGGGGTTGGTATAAAACCCGCATACTTCTCTTATGTGGGTCAGCACCCTTTGCATGGCCTTCCTCATGAAGATCCCATGGGACATATTGAAACACTCTAAGATTTTGTATCTGGCATGGAAGAGCATGAAGGAACCAAAGACTACATCCTCTGAAAGATGTTCAAATATACTCTTTCTGGGAATGCGGTTGATTGGCTGAAGCTCCTACCACCTGGATCTCCACTACCAGGAACGATATCAAGACTGCTTTTCTTACTAAATTCTTTGATGATGCAAAAGCTGAAGAGATGAGTAATAAAATTTGTAAATTCTCTCAGGAACCTATTGAAGCATTCAGAAGCTCTTGGGATTGGAGATACTAATGGGACTGTCTACACCATGGTTTCACTGAGGACAACATGGTTTCATGGAGGTTCAGTTGTTGAAAATCTTCTGTAAGGGTATTGATTTGTGATATCATATAATGCTATATGAGGCAAGCGATGGAAACTTTGAGACCAGGACTCAAGAAGAAGCAAAGAGACTGATTGAGAACTTGGTGTGTAACAACAATACCAAAAATATGGATATGCACATGATCAAATCGACTGCAATGGATGGTGACAAGATCATCGAGTTCAAGGCCGAAATTGGTTTTGTACTTGAAGTCTCGATTGTGGAACATGCTGCAGAGAAGGATGAGAATCACATCAATGAAACTGGTTTTCAGAGCCATATTCAGAGTATTGAATCTACCATGGAACGAGTCTAAGAAATTCAGTAGAAGATGAGTGCATAGTTGAATCTGAGGTTGATTTTTATCCAAAAAAATCTGAATGGAAACTTTGAAGCCTTGGACGTTCATGTCATGAGGCTACACACCCAAATTTTTCAAACTACTGAAGCTGTGAAGAAGCAAGAAACTCTGGTTAAATGGAAGGTTGAGGAAAGCAAGAAGAACCAGGTTGATTTCAGCAAGAGGCACCAAGTTGATGCCACCTTTAATGATGATTCTGGGGAAGTGGTCGAGCATGAGAAGCTCTAAGAAGGGAACTTTCAAGTCAAAATTTCTATGTCCATTGGCAGCTCATACTGGTGTCAATTGAGACTATCATCTGAGCACCTATCGACACCCCCCTGAAGAGTTTGTAGGATCATGTGAGACGGTGAGAATTGAATGACATTCAGAATTTGACAACCGACACCTGTTTACCCCTATGCCATACTGTGTTAAGACGACAAGCATCAATCAACACCCACCTATGACATATCGAGTGTGTTTACCAGAATTTATGCAAAACGCTTGAATAAAACTCGATACCCATCTCAGACATCAACAAAGCTAACAATGAACACTAATCAGCAACCTGCAAATGCTGCAGGACAAGAGCAATAGACCCTAGCTGAAACTTATTTTGTTGAGAGTGTCGATCGACGACACAAACCAAGTTTCTATCAACACCAGAAGGATGGACATAAACCTCAAATGGATAAGCAAGCAACAAAAGAAAGAATTCCATAGAAGAGAGCGAAATCTAGGAACCCATATGTTCCCAAACACCTAAGGAGAGAAGCTAACAAAACTGAACTTGATGGATTTCACAAGATAGTGAAGAGGGTTCCTAAGAATATATCTTTCGAGGATGCCTATCATCAATATACATTGGGGAATTGATGTGGGTTTTATTATGTACTCTCAAATTAATCTTATATGCTACTTTTTACTCTTTCAAATAAGAGGTTCAATGTAGTGCTTAGGGATCGAATCCACAGGGACTCAACGCTTACACAATAGATTTACTGTTTCGAAATAAAGCTAGATAAATGTATTAATTGAAGAATTATGATTTAAGAATTAGTTTAGTTTGTAAAGATTATAGGGAAATATTAGACTTAGGGGAACTCTCAGGTAAACTAAGTATTGTTGAGTAACAGAATCTTAAGGTTTTTAGTGAAGCACTGTTCTGAACTCAAACTTTAAGGTTTAGGTAAGTCACTCTCGTGAGTCTTAACAGTGTCGATCGATGCCCACTACGTGCTAACGATCGACGGTAAATCTAAACATATACGAATTTTATGTTTAATATGTCCTCTAAACTCCTAATTCAACTCTTTTTTATCAGGGTTTTAGAATGTTTAAGATATGGTTCAAGGTGTAACCAAGCTCTCGCTTGCGCTACAACATCCTATAATCTAAGGTTGAGGTGATCAAAATCAGCTTTAGCATTAAGATCTACTTAAACAAAGAACTAATTAGAATAACCCTAACAATTTCATAACATTAGAAATCCATTAACTATCCTAGAAGAAACCTAAATGTAACAATGAACTACCCACACATAATTTTGATAAATATGATGAATAGCTGAATGAATTGCATAAAAAAAAAACAATAAGAAAACATGGGAGTTCAAGATCCTAGTCTGTGATTATAATAGATCTCTCTCTCTCCAAAGGTAGCCGTCAAAGTTGCAAATATCAAAAAAGGGGTTGTAAAACAAGTCTCTCTCCAAGTTCCCCTTGCAAAGCAACTAAGAAACCTAATAAATAGTGTAAAATGCGGACAATGAATTGTCTTGCAATTAATGGAACTTCTAGGTAAAATTTTGATTTCTTCAAATCTTCTATTAACTCGCGGAAGTGTTGACCGTCGATCGATACTAAGGGTGCAACATCGATATATAGTTTCTGCGTATTCTGGTTCTGATTTCGAGTTTTTGGCGTAGCATTCTTCAATGCTCCAAAATGATCTAAAAGCTCCAATTGCTTCCATTGAATACATGAACCTGTAAAGACTCTAAAATAATACAAATTGCATATAAAAGACTTTAATACCATATATATATATCTTGGGTGAAATCAGGTAAAAATCATGACATATCAACTCCCCCAAACTTATCATTTGCTTTCCCTCAAGCAAAACATAGAATGAATCTGTGAAAGGTTTGAAAACACAAAAACTTACCAGCTCCTTAGAACAATGTCTCACCTAAGTTTCCATTGCCACCACATCTAGAGAATTTTCTTGTACTTTGCTTAGCTAATCAATCTTCCTTACCACAACCTACCAGAAACTATCTGACATACCCTCTGCTACCCTCATTTAAATACATAATATAGGGTGCATGCTTTATCTTGGGGGTATTGATCAGAGGACACGTGAATTCTTACTCAAGCAAGTGCCTGACCACAAGTAACCTTATTTATCCTTTTCCTCTCTGTTCTTTCTTCTCTGAATCTTTTTAAAATCTCAAACTCAATAGACAAGGATGTTAATACAGTCCATCTTGCCATCTTATTTTTGATTTTTGTTTTAGCTGAAAAAGTTGTAGGCAAATAGTGGGGTCATCGGTAATGTACATATCCCTTGCTTCCAACAATGTGTGATCATTCCTTTCTGAATTAGAATAATGGGGTCATAGGTAATTTGCCTACCCATCTGCATCTTCCAGGAAATCATTCAAATCTTTTTAATATTACATATATATATATATATATATATATATATATATATATATATATATATATATATATATATATATTATATGCTGAAGCAAGGTGATAGGAAGATCAGAAAGTAAAGTACTTTTACTTTTTAGATTTGCAAGAGGATTCCGATCCTATGTATACCCAGCCCCAAAACAAGCAAATATAGTTATTTAAGTGGGAGGTTAGCTTTGGTTCCTTTCAGAAGTTCTTAGCAAGTGTGGGTGTTATAGGATAATCAATCTACTTAGCTTTTCAATTCAATCTCAGAATGGTGGTAGGAAATAGTGAAATAAACTGTTCCGAAAAAGGTTATAGTCTATACCTAAATTCTAATTTTGACTCAAGAAAATAGTATTAAAAATCGTTAGTATGGAATAAAACATCAAAAATAAAATATGGTGTCAGTAACTACCTCCCTCAGACTCGAATAACATTGTCCCTAGTGTTAAAATGGTTTGAGATTAGCGGGTTTAAATATTAGGATTTAAGAAGTCGTACCTTTCTATCATAGTCGCCATCGATCGATATTTCCCAAGGACCATTACATAATGGTTGATGGACAGCGTTAACCCGTCGGCAAGTAACTGTAAAAAGTGTATATGTCTGATCATCTCACTTTATGTTAGCACTATTAGACACTCAAAAAAAATCATGTTAAAGCAGCAACAGTGATAAAAATAAGTTCTAAATCTAACAAAACAAACAAAATAAAATAAGTTTATGCATAAGTCTGAAATAAAATAAAAAGGAGAAGAGAAAAATATAAGGCTACTCCTCGTCGATGATGTCCGTGTCTGGCTGGCGTGGTGGTGCTGGAGCTGCTGGTGGCAACCTCGCTCTGGTGCGCGGACAGCTGAAGCATTGGCACCTCGACTTTGCCTCTATCCTACCCCATATGGCGTGAAGTGCACCTACCACGAATCTTTGGAAGTCTCTGTGATCGTGGATGGAGATCTCTGGAATCTGTGGGAATGCTGGAAGAGGGGGTGGTGCTGCTGATGGCTCTCCTACTACCGGTGCGTGTGCTGCCCTGAATCCTCCTCTGCGGTGTATACGGACAGGTGCATTGCGCAAGAGGCGCTCGTCTGGTTTAAAATCAAGGCCTGCTGGGTCGTCGTCGAAGTCCGTCACACCGCGCTCGGGAAGCTCTATCATATGAGGCCCCACATCATCCACAAAGGACCAGTAGCGTCCTTCCTTCAGCCACCCTGCCCTCGTCAAGTGAGCCTCATCCATTTACTCTATCTCTGTCTCCATAGAGGCTCCCTGAAGGCTGATCCCAAGATGTATAAAGATGGGTCTCAAAAGGCTCCCCACCATCTCCTTCTTCTGGTCGGACCTCTTGAAAGGTTTGTCCTTCAGGACACCAAGTGCTCAGCAAAAATAGCCCCCAGGTTCACCTGCTGGTCGCTCCCTGGTGGTGGAACAACCTCATCATCGAGCTCAACCAATACTCTGACTGACTGGTACAGCAATGTGAGCTCCTGAACCCTTAACTTGTTGGGCTCCATCTAGCACAACAGAGTGTTGGCAAAGATCTTCAGGAAGTAGCGCAGAAACGGATGGCAGATGTCAGTGTGAGTGGCTGATCTTGAGTCGAATTGGCATGTGGCTTGAGTCTCTAGAAAACGGTATGTCCAGGGAATGAAGGGATAGAGCAGGCGAGGTTCTCGGGGTTGTCAAACCTGTGGACTTGGCATAGGTCATGGATGGTGATGTTGTTTCTGATGCCCCTGATGAGGAAAGTCAAATAAGCCTCGGACGCCCTTTTCGCCCTTAAGTTCTGGTAAATAACTCGAGCTGTGGCCATAAACTGTCGGACCAGGTTAGGATAGAGTGCATACGCCCTAGTAGCCATGGTTCCCATCCCCAACTCTCTCATCATATCCCTGATATCAGACCGGAGACCAAGCTTCTTCAGGACGTCTCTGTCGACGAACCTGGTGAGCTCAATGGAAACTCCTTGCCAGGCGTTATAGTAGAGAGTATCGTAGTCATCCCAGTTATGAGACACGAGTCTATGGGTGCACTCTCTCGAAGCTACAGCTGCCTGAGGATTAGAGTAATGCTCAAATGTGTCGATCAACTCCCTCTCCTCTTTGGGCCAAGGGTCACGGCATGGGGTCCCTATGGTGTGGAATTGGAGTTACCAACGTTGAAACGTGCCTTGTTTCTTCTCTCGTTCATCTGCAATAGCCAATTTGACAAGAATCAGCAAACATGAGAAAATCGTTACGACCATTGATCGACGGTCCATCACCGGTTTCGATTAATTGTCATTTGCGATAACACTAGAAACTTTATTTCTCAAATCGAACCAAAAATTATGTAAACTACAATTACAAACAGTTGATAACTCCTAATCTAGTAGTCCATCACCCTAAACCGTTTTAAACTCTTATCTATACCCTAAATTTTCAATTTTTCTCTCAAGCCCTAGGAATTCTCTAAACTAAGAGATTTAGAGAACATACCTTGAAGATCAGTTTCTTAAGTGAACTAAGAAAAAAAATGGTGAAAAATCGAGTGGGTTTGGCTCAAGAATGAGCAAAACGGCCAAAAATCGAGAGAGAGAAACTGCCTCTAGAAATCGCAATAGTTTTGGCGGTAATGAAAAGTGTTTATGAAAAGTGGTCTTATCGAGTTTATACAGACTCGACACTCTTCCATGAAAAGAGGTCAGTTCATTCAATTTGATTAATGTCCTTTTTGTAGCGGGTTTAGCATCAATTTGTTATTTTGATGGCCCCTTATGCTTTGTGCGCTAGCTCAACTAGGAGATGGCATATTTTTCCATAGAGTAAGTGGGATGCGGTAGTCCCTAACGGTTTCTTAAACGTGGTTCGGTAGGCTCAAACTGCATCATCCAATTTTAAAGACCAATCTTTATGGGTTGATCCTACCGTCTTTTCTAAGATTTCTTTGATTTGACGGTTGGATACTTTACTTGTCTGCTAGTATGAGGATGATCGAGTGTTTCTACTTGATGGTGAACTCCATGTTTCTTGAGTAGTTTTTTGAACACTTTGTTAATAAAGTGGGTACCCCCGTCACTTATTAAGATTCTTGGAACTCCAAATCGGGGAAATATTATACTTTTGAAAAGTCTGACGACTACAGCAACATCATTTTTCGGAGTGGCTATTGCTTCAACCCATATGGATATGTAGTCTACAGCGACTAATATGCATCTATTTCTGTTCGAAGAAGGAAAAAGACCCATAAAGTCGATGCCTCAGTAATCAAACACTTCAGCTTCAAGTATGAAATTTTGTTCCATTTCGTGTCTCTTGCTGAGTTTTCCTCTCCTTTGACATGGATCACACTTTCCTACGTAGGCTTCAGCATCTCATAACATAGTTGGCCACCAAAAACCTGCTTGTAGAATTTTTGAAACTATATTAAAACTGGCGAAATGCCCATCATAATCGGATCCATGAAAATGATACAAAATATCTAATGTTTCGCTTTCAGCAACGCATCATTTTTTATATGCCGTCAGAACAATGTTTGTCAAGGCAGAGTTCATCCCAGTGATATCTCTGGAATTCTCTCAGAAATTTCTTTTTGTGATAACCTTTAAAGAGTTCTGGTTCTATGTCAGCTGCAAGATAGTTTACTATTTCTGCGTACCAGAGTTTATCAGAGGTATTCAAAGCACACACACCCCGACTTAAACTTCTACCTCCGGGAGAATCACTTTTGGATATTGAAGGATCGCATCTGACATTTATATCGAGTTGAAAAATCATCTCGTCTTTCTTTCCAGAGACATCATCGATCGATGGTCCTTCGCGGAAATCGATCGATTCTTCTTCGTTCGACGAATGCACATGACTAGTAAAGTTGATTCTGCTTGGTAGACATTTTCTGTAGGTAAGAAATCGTTGATAGGGATGTCGTCTTCGACTCTTATCTGAGATAGGTGATTTGCGGCTCCATTTTCTATTCATTTCTTGCCCTTGACTTCTATGTCGAACTCTTGTAAGAGGAGAATCCATCTTATAAGTCGAGGTTTCGCATCCTTTTTGTTCATTAAATACCTCAAGGCGGCGTGGTCAGTATGGATGGTCACTTTTGAAGCGACTAGATAAGAGCAAAATTTTCAAAAGCGAACACTATAGCTAGTAATTCTTTTTTCTGTTGTAGCGTAATTACATTGTGCATCATCGAGAGTCCTACTAGCGTAGTATATAGCGTGCAGCTTTCTGTCCTTTCTCTGTCCGAGTACAACGTCTACAGCGAAACCTCTAGCGTCGCACATAATTTCAAAAGGTAAACTACAGTACGGTGCTTGCACAATCGAAGCAGAAACAAGGGCCGATTTGATTTCTTTGGAAATTGTCAGACATTCGGGTGTGAAGTCGAACTTCAATTCTTTACATAGGAGTGATGTAAGAGGTGTAGGAATTTTGCTAAAATCTTCTATAAATTCCAGCATGTCCTAAGAAGCTTCTTACGTTTTTCACGTTTGTGGGTGGTGGAAAACCTGTCATTACTTTTTGGCTTTGTCCACCTCAATACCAACTGCTGAGACCTTGTGTCCCAAAACAATTCCACTGTTAACCATAAAGTGACACTTTTCCCAATTTAGGACTAGATTCTTTTCTTCGCATCTCGCCAACACCTTTGACAGATTATCCTGGCATGTTTTGAAATCTGGACCGTAAAATGAAAAATCGTCCATGAAAACCTCCATGAAGTCTTCGATCATGTCAATAAATATAGATATCATCCATCTCTGGAATGTTGCAGGGGCGTCACAGAGTCCGAACGGCATTCTGCGGTATGCGAATGTTCCATAAGGACAGGTGAAAGTGGTATTTTCTTGATCTTCGGGATGTATAGGGATCTGGGAAAATCTTGAATACACATCGAGAAAACAATAGAATTGATGGCATGCGAGCCTCACTAACATCTGATCAATATAGAGGAAAGTGATCCTTTTGCGTGGCAGCGTTTAGCTTCATGTATTCAATACACATTTTGTGCCCGATTACAGTTCTCATCGGGATCAGTTCGTCTTTATCATTATTCACCATTGTAATTCCTCCTTTCATTGGGACAACATGAACTAGACTAACCCAGTTACTATCTGATATTGGGTAAATGACACTTGCTTCCAGAAGTTTCATGATTTTCTTCTTGACTACTTCTTTCAGGTTAGGATTTATTGTCTTTCATGTTCAATGGATTATTTTTATTCATCCTCGAGGTGTATCCTATGCATGCATAGATTAGGGAAAATTCTTGGAATATCATCTAAAGAGTATCCGATAACCTTGCGATGTTTTTGCAACTTTATAAGCAGAAGTGCTTGTTCTCCGCTATTCAGATTGGAATTGATGATGACAGGGTAGGAGTTTCGTATAGAAAGGCATATTTAAGTCCAGCTGGGAGTGGTTTAAGCTCAATCTTGGGTGATTTCTTCTTACTCCAATCTTTGGTCAATAAACGCCGTTGATCGATGGTTGACTCTGCTTGTCGATTTACGGTAGTCGATAAGTCGATTTCTTTGATGTCCATATGCATTACTTCTCTGGTGGAATCCATCAGTCTTGCATATTTGTCAGTTCGATGATCCAACGAAAAATTTCGCTATCCGGAGATGTGATTGCTCTCCCCAAGGGATCATTAGAACACATATCCATAAATGACTTTTCTGCCAATTCAGAAAGGGGATATATATAATAGGGTTGACCATCGATCAAGGGTTTCTTGACTATCTTTTTCATATCTAAAACCATCGGTATTTCTCCGATATTGAGACATATGTGTCCTTCTCTGACATCAATGATCGCTCCGGCTGTAGCAAGGAATGGTCTTCCTAGAATTAAGGGATTTTTGGGTTCTTGCTCATATTTTAGCACTATTAAGTTTGTAGGTATAAGACAGTCATTAATGTGAATGGGCACATCTTCAAGTACATCTTCTGGAATCCTATTGGATCTAGCAGCTAAAACGAGTGTGATCCGGGTAGACTGAAACTGAGTTAGCCCGAGGACGATTGCAACTAAGTAAGACATAAAATTTACATTATAGCCTAAATCACATAGTGATCTTTGGAATCTCTCATTACGGATGGGGCAATCTAGAAGAAAGCTATCGGGATCAGGAAGTTTAATTGGGGTCCTTGAATAATCGCGCTTACTTCCTCGGATACCATCTTTATGCTATGTCTGTTTCACTGAATCCTCGTGATACTGCATCTTTCACATATTTCTTGATTGCAGGTGAAACCTTTAGGGCATCGTTAAGTGGCATTTTGATGATCACTTTATCAAAAGATTTCTTGCATATTACTCGATCCAACTCTTTATTTTCTTTTGCGTTACTACCTGGAAAAGGGCTTCTCGCTTGGTAGACCCTAGTCTTAACCGGCTCGCTTAATGTTGGGTTTGGGGTTGGGGTTGGGCATCGATCGATTCTAGGTCTAGAGTGTCGATTGATGATCTCGCGGTCCTCCATTAACGTTCCTTTCTGTTTCAATCTAGTGGGCAATTCCTCTAGGTTGTCAGCGTGGTCTAATACTTCTGTTTCAGGAAGAATTTCGGGACCAATCTCGCCAATGTCAAGATGAATAGGGTTTGAGGGTTTGACATTTCTTTTCCATCATGTGCAATTCTAGCGAATTCATCAATGGTGATTCTCTCTTTTGCACTGGGAATGAGAAGTTTTCTGCTTCGTAAAGCTACTGCATTGATATGACTCCTAGGGTTGGCGTCCGTCATACCAGATAGGAATCCTTCTTCTCTCCTGATAGACAGGGAATTATCCGCAACTTGGTTGTCGATCCTCTTAATTTGCTCACTCAGAGTTTCAAATTTCTCCGTCATCTCTGAGTTTATTAAATCTAATTTATCGTCGAGGTCGGCGGCTACTCTACGGTTTCCTGTGAACACTTGATTCATTCTTGATTTTTAACTTCTTTCATGTCTCTTCACAGTTACGTCTTAGTTGCTTGAGAAACTGAAAATTTTTTCCCCAAATTGTTGATCGTTTAAACTGATCACATCCGTGAACTCAACTCATCTTTTGTTCCTGGAAGAAATATCCTCGTCCTCACCATGTCATTCGGATTGAACGTGTTTATCTAGAAGAGCTGCTACTGAAACCAGAGTTTTTTAACATGGATAAAGTGCTTCTCCTCTGCGGACGTAGATGGTTCATTTCCTTCGGTATCTCTCCTCTCAAAGGCTTTCCCTAAAACTATATTTTTCAATCAGTCTCTTAGCGTCCTTAGGGTTTCGATTACCAAAGTTCCCCTCGCTGGTTAAATCAATGATGGTTTGATAGTCTAGGTTTAGTCCTCTATAAAAGGAGTTGATGAGTTGGGGTTTAGAAAACTCATGGTGTGGGCACGCAAATTGCTAGTCCTTGAACCTTGTCCAAGAGTTTTTGAAAGATTCGCAGTTACCTTGAAGGAATGTCCAAATTTCTGTTCTCGCTTTCCAGTATCTCTCTTCATTGAAGAAGTGATTAGCGAAAGCGTTTCTGATATCTTTCCAGCAAGTCAGGGATCCTAGTGGCAGCTGGTCTAGACACCTATGGGAGTCCCCTACAAGGGAAAAGGGAAAAGCTTGCAACGATTAAAGCGGTCAGGCACCATGTCTTCTAGAAGTTTGATGTGATCGTTAGGGTGTTCAGTGGGGAGACCACCGAACGGATTTTTACGTATCATAACAAGATAATTGATATAGCCTATTTATTACCAGTTTTAAGCCATTTTATAGGCTCTATTTAGGGTATATTTTGTATGTCTAGGCTATGTCTTAAGGTCTTTACAGGTCCAGGTACGTTTTGGAGATATATGGAGATAATTAGAGCTTTTGGAGCATTTAGAGGAGAATAATTCGTAGCTGATCATTGAGAGAGTCGAAGTAAATACTGTCGTTGATTGACGACACTACCTTGGCGTCGACCGATGTAACATGACCAAGATCGATCGATGCGGAACACCTGACATCGATCGATGACCAAATCGCAGACAACCGAGTTCAAGCCCAAGTTAGAGACATGACACAAGATTACAAGATTACCCCGGGACGAGTTTTGACCTAGATTTTAGGGTTTTATATTTATACTTTATGTATGACACCAAGGGTGACACAAAACAAAAGACATTGCGCAAGTGTGCGTACGGTGCAAGGTTCTAGAGTTTTTAGTATTAATTCTATTATAGTTTTAGGATTTATTTAGGGGAGAAGATTCATAAATCCTTAGGGAGATTTGTATTAGAAACCCCAGTATTTTATCTTGCGTTATATTCAGACTATTATTATTACTTTGCTTATGTCTGAGTAGTTATCAATTAGATTTAGGGTTGAATGATAGCAATCATGGATTAGCTCAAAACTAGGATTGCTAGGTTAACTTAATATCCATCAATTTAGTTGTGCTTAATGCTTGCATTCTAGAGTCGCTAACTAGGATCTCGAAAGTAGGACATGGACAACTACGAGCGTAGGTTATGTGCCAGAATAGACTCTATTGAACTAGGTTATTAGGTGCACGCGAGAGCTGGTATAATTAGCTTGGTGAACATATCAAATCTCGTTCACGCTTCCTTCTGATTTCACCGTCGATTGACACTAGGCCTTAGCCATCGAATGATGGTCTTTCCTTTTGCTCGCATACGAGAGTTGGAGTTAAAAGGGTCAGAATAGTTAATATTTGAGTTTTAGAATATTCACATATCCCTGCATCTTATTCCCTATAATTCATTGAGTTTGAAACCCTAGATCTAGCATATTTACATTTGCATCTAGTTAGTTTAGTAGCATATTTTCATATTTACATTATTAGCATATTTCCATATTTACATTATTAGCATATTTCCATATTTACATTATTAGCATATTTTCATATTGCATTTACACCTTCCAATAAGGAATATCTCCTTAAATTGATTACTTGTTACCAATATTTATAATCACCTAGCTTAATCTTTAGAAATAAGAAATCTATTGCGTGTCACTGTTCTCTGTAGATTCAGTCCCTAAGTACTACACTTGATCTCTCTTGGCAAGAGTATTGTTTTGTGTGTTAGGATTAAGGGTTAATTTGATAGTTAATTGTTTAGGATATTTATACTCTGCTAGAACAATAAACACACCCATCTAAAATTTGGCACCGTTTCGGGAGAACATTGATCGCCATTGGATTTAATTTCTAAGATTTAGTCTAGGTTTGTTTTTACTTTCAATTTACTGATTTTGTTTTTCTTTGTTTTTTCAGGTGCATGCAAAAGAGTACCAGGAGCAACAAAGGACAAGAATTACTATTCTCAGACCCACATAAACTCGAGCGTACGATCCGCAAAGAAAGACGACAAGCATCAATCGACAGCACCTACTCAGCGTCGACCGACACTTCTTTACGAACAGCATTGACCAACATCATAACTCTGGCATTGATCGACATTGATCACTCAACATCGATCAATAGCATCTCATCCGCAACGAGCGACGACAGCAAACGAGTTCAGATGGTTGCGCCTATAGTAGTGGTTCAGAACGAGAATGGAGACTTGCATGACCTCAACGGTCATTTGCGTAATGCAGCAGGTCAAAAGATAGACGATCAAGAGGCTGTAATCCCTGATGCAGAAGTAGAAGCAGACGCTGCATTAGCTCCACCTAAAGCTAAAGCCAAAGCTGCTATAGGCATGGAGATTTCAAGGCCAATCATAAGACCATGGATCGAATTTATGTTTGACAAAGTACTGGAGGGACAGCAGAGGATAACTTCGAGTTTCAGTGGGAAGATAGATTTCATGTACCTACACCTAAACACAAAGATTGAAGACCTCGACACCCATGTGGAGGAGTTGGAGAATCAGGTGACTCAGACAAGTGAAACCCTTAAGAGATATTAGGCTATGGTCAGGGAGAAGGAAGAGTCTGGACAAGAACATCATGTCAATGCTGTGGTTGATGATGATTTTTGGGTAGAATTCAAGAAAGAAAGGCCACAAGAGAAAAAGTTTTCTATAGGAAATTTTGGTTCGTTTGGCAATTCGCACAGGAATCGATCGACTCAAGAAACTGAGAATCGATCGACGGTTCCTGTGGCGTCGGTAGAATTGGGAAAATCTTCCAACATTGTTTGATGCAGAGATACTAAAATCGATTGATGGTACCCAGTAGCAAAACGAGTTCAGCAACCAAAGGTCACGAATATGACAGCTCCAGAGCAGGAGATGGATACATCAGAACCTATGATGGTTGATAAGGCTGCCAAGGGTCATCCTAGGAAAAAGCCAAGGATCATTCTGAAGAAGAAAATTGACCCTGAGAATTTTGTGGTACCATTTCTGATCAAAAGCCACGAGTTCCCTAATGCCCTCTGTGACACTGGATCTTCAGTGAGCATCATACCCAGAGCTATGGCAGAGAAGTTGAACCTGAGAGTGGAGCCTTCCAGTGATTCTTTCATTTTTGTAGATTGCTCTAGAGTAGACTCAGGAGGTATTTTTAGAGACGTCCCACTGCAAATTCAGAATGTCTTGATCCCGATAGACTTCCACGTGAAGGATATCCAGATCAATTGGAAATATTCTCTGTTACTTGGAAGAGCTTTCATGGCCACCGTAAGAGCTATTTGTGACATAAAGACAAACAAGTTGTGAATTTCCTTGATTGATCATAATGTTTATAATGAAATTTATAAGAGTAAACCTTCCCTCACGAAATTGTGCAACTTGTGGCCACATGCTTCTGCAATTACGAGTTCGATGAGGAATCAGAAGAAGGAGAATCAATCGATACCCAACCCAGACAATCGATCGACGGCCTTACTACTCAATAATCGATCGACACCCACTCCCATAAATTGATCAACACTAGCCCTTCAGAGCCGATCCACACCCACCATGCCGATCTCAATTACAACACAGCCTACCTCGAGTACGTCGAAGATTACAAAGAATAAGAGATGATAGAACATCGAGGGATTTCCCATAAACTTAAGAAACTAACATCTATCGACGGTAACCATACACCATCAATCGATACTGGGAATGAAGCAGAGACCAAACTAGATTCAACATCAGAACACGAAAGGGAATATGGTTATCTACAACCATATGAATTCGGTATTATGACAGATCCAGATGGTCACGCAAGAGATATGGATGGCAGAAGTCTACATGTCACAAACGAAGATGTGGCAGATATACTTGCAATGGACACTGGAGCTTGAAACCTTTTTTTCCCACCAGTCTGATTATCGACCATCGATCGACGGTGACCATACACCATCGATCGAGACCCATCATGCTTGCCAAGGATACTGTGGATCTTACGAAGACTATGATGCAAATTACATAGAGGAAAAGCTGATCGAGTCTCATGGCCTGGTATTGGAAGAAGTTGGCTGGGTAATGAATGCGAAAGTGGGCAATCAAAAATTGATCATCAGCCTATCTTGGCCATCGAACGATATCAAACGAAGACTAGAAAAACTACTTGTAAAAGAAGATACAGAAGATGGTTATCTCAGACTAGATGAGTTTAGAATTCTAAGAGATACAAAATGACGTGCACGAGATCTTTGTGGGTGAATTCTAAATCTACCTAAGGAAGATGTAGCAGACGCCCTTGTTATGGCTAATGGATCAGGAAATTTACTTGGACAACAACAACCATCGATCAACGCACAAGTACCAGCATCGATATACAGTAAGGAGAAGAAGCACGAGCCGATTCACAATCAAACATCGTTCGACGACAACCATCATGCATTGATCGATACCACCATCCCAGGAGTCAATGAGTTTTGTACATCTAACCCCTTTAGTTAAAAAAATCCAGGATTGTTCGATGGTAATTTAGAGTATTGAACAAGAGCTTTTGATGTTGATGGCAAGAGAATTTTCTCTTGGGAAAAGAAAGATGAGTATGGCATCTACAGAGAAGAGAACGGCAATGCACGAGCTACAAATGGAAGGATTGTGAATGTGCAAGAAGAAGATATCAGGGCAGTTCTAGAAAGAGCTACTATGTTTGAGTACTACTACATATGTTTACCTGAATATGCAGCAAATATCACTATGTCTAGGCAAAAACAAAAGACATACAGCAAAACAGAGATTGACGATATTTTGCATGAGATCTACAAAGCTCAAGAGATGTTACTGGATGATTTCTACAAGAGACTTGATGATGTCTACTATCTATAGACAAGTGCCTCACCGGTTTGACTACACGCATGGATGAGATGAAGCAAGATTTGGATACGGTTCAAAGGCAGTGTGCGAGTGTACCAGATAGAGTGACATCGATCGACGGCAACATCATGCCATCGATCGATACTAATTTCGACAGACATAAGTACCAGCAGAAAAACAATTAGAAGACATGTTCAATGAGATTACTCTTTCTGAAAACCTGATGAAAAAGGTATTTCCTAGCAATTGAAGGATATGTCAGAAACTACAGCTGCCAGACTTAGAATGCTACAGCGCAGTATTGAGAATCTACAAAGGAGAATGCATTCAGTGGAGGTTACTACGGAGATCATAAAGAATGAGAAAGCCAGAGGAGATGAAGCAATGAGAAACTTCGTTGGTACATGGTTTCAAAAGAGCAAAGAAGATGTAGACACTTGCTTTCCAAGTGTTGATCCACCTCAATTCTAGTCAGAAATTTCAAAACGTCGAGCATAAGACTATAACCAAACGATAAGTGGGAGACAACCCACTGTTTAGTAAGTTTTTATTTAGTTTTTACTTATAATACTACTTATTTCGAGTTTTACTTTGTTTTAACAGACTATTTGAGTCAATCGTCGATCGACAACATAGAGACACCATCGGTCGACAATGAATTTTATACTTAAGCTATTTACTTATGATTTGATTTTTTCTAACCAATCTGGGGCGGATCACACTGGTGACAGCGTAATTTAAGTCTAAGGGACTATCTATATATAAGTTTTTCGAAAAAAGTTATCGAGTCAAGAAGATGACTATGATCAAGATTTAATATTGACTAACCACAATTTAACACTATTCTTAGAAAGTTGTTTGCAGAGATTACTAGAGATACCAAAGTGGATCATCCTGCCACTATATCACACTTTCTTAGAAAGTTGAAGGAACTGAAGCTGATTTCCAACACTAATCCTGACATTATATTATTGCTTTAGGATTTGGTATACACTGGATCGAATTCCTTCTGCAAGTCTGGAAGGTAAAAGTCTGTGTGCTTCCGATTCCTCTATCACTCCCCTTCAGATTAAAAAAGGAGTCGAACAGGATTTGGTGGCTACAACCATTAAAGCTTGATTCATATGATCCTAGAAAGAGATAAAGATCAAAAAGAAGTGAACATGATCTGGTTGCAAAAATCATTAGGGTTTAATTCATGGAAGCCTATCCAAATATCTCAGTCAATTAAAAAAAATGATACCCTCAAAAGAAGGGAGACATTGACTGAGAAGAAGTGAGAAGAGAGAGAGGAAAGGAATCAGAGAAAACTACATGTGTGTTCAGATACTTCCAGAGGTAAGAATCCATATATCCTTTGATCGATACTCCAAAGGTAAAGGCTGCACTTTTATTTTATGCAAATAAATGAAATCAGTACAACGGCGAGTCAGAATAGTATTCGCTAAGTTATTGGTAGAACTGATTTGGTTGATATACTAGGATAGGGTATAAAAAGTTTCTCTGTGATTGACTTGATAGGATGTGGCTGCAATAAAGTAAGCTGGCAATTATAGTTAGACACTATGTGAGTCTTCTCTTTTCAAAACCGCTTTCAGAGGCTTGTTTGCTTGGGGACAAGCAAAAGGTTAAGTCTGAGGGAGTTGATATAGCCTATTTATTACCAGTTTTACGCCATGTTATAGGCTCTATTTAGGGTATATTATGTGTGTCTAGGCTATGTTTTAAGGTCTTTACAGGTCCAGGTACGTTTTGGAGATATATGGAGAGATTTGGAGCTTTGAAGCATTTAGAGGAGAATAATCCATAGCTGATCATTGAGAGAGTCGAAGTACAAGAATGTCGTCGATCGACGACACTACCTTGGCATCGACCGATGTTACATGACAAAGAACGACCGTTGCGGAACACTTGACATCGATCGATTACCAAATCGAAGACAGCCGATTTCAAGCCCAAGTTAGAGACAAGACACAAGATTACCCATGGATGAGTTTTAGCCTAGATTTTAGGGTTTTATATTAATTATACTTTATGTATGACACCAAGTGTGACACAAAACAAGTACGTTGCGCAAGTGTGCGTACTGTGCAAGATTCTAGAGTTTTTAATATTCTATTATATTTTTAGGATTTATTTAGGGAAGAAGATTCATAACTCCTTAGAGGGATTTGTATTGGAACCCCATTATTTTACCTGTGCATTATATTCAGATTCTTATTCTTACTTTGATTATGTCTAAGTATTTATCAACTAGATTTAGGATTGAGTGATAGCAATCATGGATTAACCCAAAAGTAGGTTAAGTTAATATCCATCAATTGAGTTGTGCTTAATGCTTGTATTTTAGAGTAGCTAACTAGGATCTTGAAAGTAGGACATGGACGACTACGAGAGTAGGTTTTGTGCCATAATAGAGTCCATTGAACTAGGTTGTTAGGCACACGCGAGAGATGGTCTAATTAACTTGGTGAACATATCAAATATCGTTCACACTTCCTTCTGATTTCACCGTCGATCGACACTAAGCCTTACCTGTCGATCGAAGATCGGTGGTCTTTCCTTTTGCTCGCATATGAGAATTGGAGTTAAAAGGGTCAGGATAGTTAATATTTGAGTTCTAGAATATTCACATATCCCTGCATCTTATTCCCTATAATTCATTGAGCTTGAAACCCTAGATCTAGCATATTTGCATTTGCATCTAGTTAGTTTAGTAGCATATTTTCATTTAAATTATTAGCATATTTTCATATTGCATCTACACCTTCCAATAAGGAATATCTCCTTAAACTAATTACTTATTACTAATATATATTATCACCTAACTTAATCTTTAGAAATAATAATCTATTGTGTGTCATTGTTCTCTGTGGATTCGATCCCTAAGTACTACACATGATCTCTCTTGGCAAGAGTTTTGTTTAGTGTGTTAGGATTAAGGGTTAATTTGATAGCTAATTGTTTAGGATATTTATACCCTGCTAGAACAATAAACACACTCATGTCAGTAATTAGCATTGTGTTCAGAGTTTCCTGCACGATTATCTGGTAATATGATAGCAGACCTATTAGAATAGGTCATGCTGGGGTTTAAGTATTCAAGCATTGACAATTTATTTTTAACCTCATCTTGTGAAGTTTTAGTAATTTGGTCAAGGATTGCAGTCCCATGTTTGTTAATGATTTTGCTTGCTTTGTTGCATTCATGATCATTTAGATCTTTTGAAACTACTTTATCATTAATAAGTTCAGTGTAGATGGACTTACCTTCTTCCATTTGATCGGTATCGATCGATGGCGGTATCAGAGTATCTCCCGACAATGGTGAACAAACGTCGATCGATCCTGGAGTGATCCGCCGATCAATTCTTGTCGTCCAGACTCCATATTATCTTCAAAAGTTACATCTGTCATCAGGAGTAAGAAAAGAAGAGGTTAGGAACAATAAAGTAAAAGTCTAGACTATATTCTAAACTAAATCTAATGGCAATAAGAAAGAGTCCCTGGCAATGGCGCCAACTTTGATGTGGGTTTTATTATGCACTCTCAAATTAAATCTATATGCTACTTTTTACTCTCTCAAATAAGAAGTTCAATGTAGTACTTAAGGATCGAATCCACAGAGACTCTACGATTACACAATAGATTTACTGTTTTGAAATAAAGCTAGATAAAAGTATTAATTGAGGAATTGTGATTTCAGAATTTGTTTAGTTTGTAAAGATTATAGGGAAAGATTATAGGGAAAGATTATACTTAGGGGAACTCTCGGGTAAACTAAGTATTGCTGACTAACAAAATGGTAAGGGTTTTAGTGAAGCGTTATTCTGAACTCAAACTTTAAGGTTTAGGTAAGTCACTCTCGTGAGTCTTAACGGATTGTCAATCGATGGCCACTACATGGTATCGATCGATGCTACTTCTAAACAGATACGAATTTTATGTTTGATATGTTCTCTAAGCTCTTAATTCAACTCTCGTTTGTTATTAGGGTTTTAGAATATTTAAGACATGGTTCAGGGTGTAACCAAGCTCTCGATTGCGCTACAACATACTATAATCTAAGGTTGCGGTAATCAGAATCAGCTTTAGCATTAAGATCTACTTATACAAAGGACTAATTAGAATAACCCTAACAATTTCATAGCATCAGCAAGCCATTAACTACCCTACTAGAACCCTCAATCTAACAATGAACTACCTAGACATGATTGTGGGAAACATGATGAATAGCTGAATGAACTGCATAGAAATAACAATACGAAAACAAGGGAGTTCAAGATCATAGTCTGTGAATAGAATAGATCTCTCTCTCCAAAGGTAGCCGTCAAAGTTGAAAGTATCAAAAAAGGGGTTGTAAAACAAGTCTCTCTCCAAGTCCCCCTTGTAAAGCAACTAAGAAACCTAATAAATAGTTTAAAATCCGGACAGTGACTTGTCTTGCAATTAATGGAACTTCTAGGTAAATTTTTGATTTCTTCAAATCTTCTATTAACTCGCGGAAGTGTTGACCGTCGATTGATACTAAGGGTGCAACATCGATATATGGTTTTTGCGTATTCTGGTTCTGATTTTGAGTTTTTGGCTGAGCATTCTTCAGTGCTCCAAAATGATCTAAAAGCTCCAATTGCTTCCAATGAATACATGAACCTGTAAAGACTCTAAAATAATACAAATTGCATATAAAAGACTTTAAAACCATATATATATATATATGGGTGAAATCAGGTAAAACCATGACATATCAGTAATTTCTTCAGAGAAACAGAAAAGGACATTGAGTTGATGTTTAAAAAAAGCAGCTGTAAACCCAAGAAGACACTAAAGAAAGAACAAGATCCTGGGAAGTTTTTGATTACCTACTGTATACATGACTCTAATTTCCCATACACCCTCTGTGATACTGAATTTGCGGTCAGCTTCATGGCCAAAGACATTGTTGAACTATTAGGATTAAAGGTGGATACTTCTCAAGATGTTTTCACCTTCGTGGATAACTTCAAGACTAACTCAACCAGCATGATCAAAAATGTTAAAGTGGAGATAAGGGAATGCACTGTCCCTGTGGACTTTCATTTCATGGAGATCAAATCAGGTTGGAAATTTTCTCTTCTTTTTGGAAGAGCCTTCATGGCTACAGTGGGGGCAGTCTATGATTTAAAGAATAATAAGATGTGCCTGACTAATATTTACGAAGCTGTCTTCAACAATCTTGTGGAGAAGAACACAAGCGAGGATTTTATTTCATGTATAGAGTTGTCTGAATATCCAGCACCTACCGCTGATTCAAATCGCAAGACTGCAGAACCAGCATCAGCGTCCATCAACATTCAGCCATCAGCATCGGTCAACACCCTCTGAATTTCAGAATATACCGAAATTGAAAAGCCTAAGTCTAGGGGAAGGGGTAAGAAGAAGAAATTAAAAAGGATGTAGATGCAGATTTTTTTTCACTGGTTCCTTCGCGATGTCATGAGGGAAGTCTTGTGTATAGAGTGCGCTGCAGAGGAGGTGTACAGCCTTTTACCAAGGTCAGAGTGCTATCTGATTCGGAGCTGAGAGACAGAGGGGAAGCTTCTGTAAGAGATTTTATCAATTGCATCAACACAATGAGGAAGAAAGATACTGCAACTTATTTTGGAGGAAGTTCTCAATCTCATCCGGATTAAATCAGATCTCCAAAATGTCAAGCTATAGACTATAAACAAGCACTTGATGGGAGAAAACCCATCTAGTAAGTTTTAAATTTATTTTAATTTTCGTTTTTCATTGAATTCCATATTTGATTTATTTCAGGTCTTTCAAAAAATATCGATGAAGATGAGTTGATATACCAACATCGATCAACAACCGGCCGATGTCGATTGACACTACATCACAAGCATTGATTGTCGCTTAACTGTGTTGATCGACACTCACATTATAGAGCATGTATGACCGTTTTACCTTGCTCCATTTTTACTTATGATTTATTTTCTTCACCTACCTTAGATTGCATAACACTGGGACAATGTTGTTTAAGTCTGGAGGAAATATTATTGATATTTTGTTTTATTTTGACCTTTATTTTTGTGTTTTTTTATGTTTTATAGAGTCACGAAGAGGATGATTAACTTTTCAATTTTACTTATTATCTAACCACTCTCTAGCACCATCTTAGATTTACTAATTGCAAAGTGTAACATATAGAAATACCAAAGTGGATCACATGCCAGTAACATTCACACTTGTTGAGAATGTCTGAAGGAACCAAAGCTGACTTCCAACCTAATCAACTTAATTTGCTTGTCTTGGAACTTGGTATGCACTGGATCGGATTCCATGCAGGTATGTAAGGTAAAAATATGTGTGTTGCTAGTTCCCCTCTCTCCCCATCAGAGTAAAAAGAATTTGAAATGGATTGGTGGCTACAACTATTAAAGCTTGATTCATAAAACTTTAAAAAGAGATAAATGTCTAAAAGAAGTGAACAGGATCTTGTGGCTACAACCATTAGGGCTTGATTCATGGGATCTTGTCCAAATATATAAGTCAGTTAAAAAACTAAAATAATACCCTTCAAAGAAAAGACACTTTAACTAGAGAAGTGAGAAGAGAGAGGGAAAAGGAACTAGAAAAGGTTGCATGTGTTCAGAAACCTGTTGGGGTAAGATTCTATGTATCCTTTGATTGATACTCCAAGACAAAAGCCTGCATCTTTTATTATGTAAGAAATAAGGTTAGTATAGGGGTATGTCAGGCAGTATTAGCTAAGTTTTTGGTTGAATGGTAATGGTTGCTAAGTTAGGGTAGAGAGCATAAGGTACCTTTAAAGTTGGCATTGATCTGATGTGGCTTGCAACATTGCAAAGGTGGTGGTAGTAAATTTAAAATTATGTGAGTCCCTGCTTTTACAAAATTCTTTCACATGACTACTCTATGTTTTGTTTGAGGACAAACAAAATGATAAGTCTGGGGGAGTTGACATAACATGGAACTTAGAACTTATATACCATGGTATAATTTTTTTAGAGTTTATTATATATGTTTGGAGTCTGTTTAGAGTGTTTTCAGGTTCACGTACGTTTTGGAAAACTTTAGAGATTCTAGAGCTATTTGAGGTGCACAACTACACCGACACATCAGAATTTTATCTAGGGATTAAGACTTTCCCAATGTGTGATTGAGCTCATCTTTTAGGGTTGTGTATAGATTTCTACGCCAGGGTAGCTCGTAATAGTAGGATCTAGACTAGTTGGAATAGCACTAGAGTGTGACTTATTATTTGAAATTAGAATCATATGAAAATTGAGAGGAACGAGAATGCATTCAATTAACGAAACCCGAGCTCTATTGGATTAGTTACCTAGGCGCGTACGAGAGTTGGTCTAGGATTTAGTTGAGCATTATTGATCTGTACGTTAATGCTTGTCCAAAGAAGTGTCGATCGATATTAAGCGATTGGTATCGATCGACACCCTTCCTGAATTTGCATACGAGAGTTGGAATCACAAGATTTAAACATTTGATTAGTAATTGCATGCGAGAGCTGGATTACTTGCATATTGAATTTGAGTTTTAGAATTGAATATAATTAAACCCTTAGCATCCTTGATTTATGTTTTGATTTTTTTTTACTAATGAATCCCTAGATCTAGTGTTTCTTCCTTATTGTTTGCAACCATTCCATCTATTTATTGCTTTGTTTACTACTTTTATATTGTTTGCAAAGCTTGATCTGAAACTAAAGTCTATTGTGTGAAAGAAAGAGTCTATGTGGATTCAATCCTCAAGTACTACACCGAACCTCTTATTTGAGCGAGTATCTTGAAGGTTAATTTGATCATATCATAACCACAAACAGTTTGTGGAGTGAAGCATTTGATTGTATTTAATCCATGTGAATTCCAAAAGTAATTTACGGTTTGAAATGAGTAAGAGCAGTGAATCCATTGAAGTAATAAATAGGTGTAAAACATGTGGTATCTGAGCGTGGAGGAAAGGTGCGTAATCGTAGGAACATGATCAACTTGATTAAATGGAATGGAGCGGCGGAAACATTTGATTTTGGTGATCTCTTATCTTTTGAAGATAAGGTCTTGCCCAACTCAACAAGAGTTTCATTATGAAACCAATGGGATAATGTTACCAAGTCAGTCATGGATCCAACGAACCCAAGAACACATGAAATGGCCATTTTATCCTCATTTTATTACCAATTTTCCAAAACATATCAGTTTGGGCCAATTTTGAGAAATGTTTATATTTGATGGGGTTGGAAGGTTGCAGAGATATTTTTGGAGACCTGGAGGATATTTTAGTTTACTAATCATCCATGTGAACACTCTGTTCAAGCCATAATCAGTTTGGGTCGTAAATATTTGTAAAGTGATTGAAACAGTTACATTATCTACCATATCGAGCTATGGAAGCCACTAGATTTGCATCAGCCACATTGATCATACAACTATGAGGGAAATTGGAGACTTCACGAGAGTAAATGGAGTATTGATTAAAGGAACAGGAGGAGAACTCATGTTATCTTCTCAAATCAAGGAAAAATCGCTAGAAAAGAAAAATCAGTTTTAAGCAAACTCCAAAGCAACGAACTTGAGTTAATTATCTAGACTCCAAAAAAAAGCGCATGAGTTTTAACTTGCTTTCTCTGAGTACAGGCCAAAATTTTTTGAGGACTACACTTTTCAAAAAGAGTGATTATAATGATGTTAGAATCAGCATCAACATTGAATCTTTGGCAAAATTGGAGTCGCAACAAGCAAACTTTGTAAAATGTATAGCAGCCAGCTTTAATATGGAAGCGCTCCATGGAGAATATCTCATCAACCAAAGGGAATTAAAGAACAAGCTCAACTATCATGGAAACTTAACCCATCAAAGTCTCATGGTGAATTGGAATCATCATCGCAGCTACTTAGACCAGAGAGTTATGGATTTTACAAACCGGGTGATCCTATGCTTGCCTTATTTGGAACTTTCTAAGTTTAAAAAATTTCAAGCCTACATATTTCGACAAGGGGAACATGCTAAGGTAAGAATATGTGTCTTCAATGATCCTTTTACCACTTATTACACAAATATGATGCACTTGGCTTTTTAAAGCACACAAGAAGAATCTACAAGCAAGAGGAAGACAAGTGGTTCAAGCCACCAAATCTGGACCAGGATAAACATCAAGATGTCATTTGTTTCATTATCATCAAAGAAGCACCACCAAATGCAACATACAAGCCAAAACATATTTGGAGCAGTAACCTTAATCTTTCATGACTTGAGTGTGCTAACTTGTTCTATGTCCATGTATATGATTCAGATTTGAGGAGGGAATCAAGTGAAAGGAAACCCAAGCTTATGTATAGAATTTATTGGATGATTTGGAATCAGAAACATGATCAATGACAATGCGAATCAGCTTGATCTACAAGGTAAGTATAATCTGATTTTAAGTTTAAAGTTGCTAATTTTGTACATTTTCTTGTAGACAAAACAGATTTGAGGTCAAATTTTTCAAGAGGGAGGGGGTGATATGATCACGGAAAGCACAAAGAAATGGAAGCAGGAATCAGAACATGTAGCTGAGAAAGAGCTTATAGTTGAGGATGTTTTAGCTATTCAAGATGGTCCATGACCCATTCTAGAGCCAAGAAACTCAAGGAAGCAATTAGATGAATACTCAACTCAGCTTGGAAACAAGAGGAATACCTTGGTCGAAAAGAAAACACTATCATGAGAAATACCTTAGCCATCATTCAAGCAATTCTGAACTCAAGGTGATCAACAAATAGACAAATAACTTGTATGTGCTTTTTCTCTTTGCCTTTAGTTTTGTCTCACTGAATGTTCTAAATGAAAGTTTTTTTTTTTTGAATGAATGTTAAATTTATTCAACCCAAAAAACCTTTTTACAATGAATGCTCCATCTATTAAATGTTTTTAGAAAGAATTATAAATTTTTTGACAAGCTCATCGAGTAGCAAACCATCTTCTCATTGCCTCCTCGAAGCCCTTCCCTCCCAACATCTTGACTGTAGAGATTCTGTTTCTTACTCCCTTGTCTATATAACCACGCAAGTTGTCCACGGTTTGAGCTTGTTTCCCATGTCTACGTCCATTCCTTTCTTGCCAAACAGAGTACACCGTCAGCTGGAAAGTGTAGCGAAGTAAGAAAAGCTGAATCTTGTCTTGGCACCCATCAACTAGCATTTTCAATATTTCTGTCCAGACATGTGAATAGTTTGTGCCCAGCATGTTTGACATCAGACCCTTCCATACTGCGTTGGAGTAGGAGCATTCAAAAAAGATGTGATTTCGAGTCTCTATCGTTGTGTTACACAGTACACATGATGAACTCGCTCGCTGATTCCATCTAACCATTCTATCCCCTGTAGATATTTTGTCGTGTATTGCAAGCCACGTGATAAAAGTGTGCTTTGGCGTAGCAAAAGAGAACCATATACCTCGGTGCCAATCACATCTTGGCGAAGCATGACGAGTCAGCTTTCGTGTGCTCTTTGTGCTGAAAGTGTTCTTAAAAATCTCGCCATTATATCTCCAAAGTCGAACATCATCCATACTCGTGAGACCTCTAACCCGAAGTTTCAAAATCTCGCCTTCGATATTTTTTAAGAGTTCAGTCCTATGCCTTCTTGGCCTATAGGATTGAATCGCTGTCTCCACTGTAGCTTCCAGCCTTAAACCCAGATCAATACATCCCCTAGGTCCCAGTAGATCGATCAGTTTTCCCAGTGGACACCACACATCAAACCAAAAAGATGTACTCGAGCCACTCTGCACTTCCACTCTTGTTAGCGCCGCTGCCCGTGATCTGTACTTCAGTAATTTTTTCCAGGTCCATGAGCCTAAAGAACTCTTGTCGTTTACACTCCAGAAAGAAGTTTACGGATTAGATATTTTTGTATCCACCGAACCCACAAGGATGATCTTGCTGAAAGAATTCTCCATATCATCTTCAAACAACTCACCAAGTTCACTTCAGCCAAAGAGAGCAGCCCCAAACCTCCTTCTTCCTTTGGCTTACAAACATCTTTCCATGCTATTTTTGCTTTATTGTGATTCATAGAGGGACCCGACCACAAAAATGAAGAGCACATCTTGTCAATTTCAGTGATGCATTGTTTCGGGAGCCTAAATGCAGACATCCAGAAACTTGTTATGCTATGAAGCATTGAGCCGATCAACTGCAAATGTCCCGCAAAGGGGAGGCTACGAGCTGTCCATGACGTAATTCTCTTTCGAATCCTTTCAAGCATAAGAGTGTAATCAGTTGTAGACATTCTCTTAGACAATAGAGGCAATCCAAGATATCTCACTGGGAGAGTTCCAGAGCTAAAGGGAAATTGCTCTAAGATGTTTGCTCTATCATTCTCGCCCACACCAGCTATAAATAAAGTGGATTTCTCCAGACTTATTTTCATACCCGAGCAAGCTGCGAATTCTTTAAAAACGTTGAGGATTTCCTCAATAGAGTTCTTTCTTCCATCTGTGAACACCAAAAGATCATCCGCAAAACATAGATGTGTTAGCTTTATACCCTGACAGTAGGGGTGGTAGCTGATTCGTTTAGTTTAAGCCGCCAACTCCAACTTCTTAGATAAAACTTGCATACACATCACAAAAAGATATGGTGATAGAGAGCAGCCCTGCCGTAAACCTCTAGCGTTTTGAAAATATCCAGCAAGTTCTCCGTTGATTTGTACTGAGAAGGAAGCCATCTCAATACACCTCTTAATCCATACCACAAATCTAGAGGGAATGTTGATGGCAGTCAGTACCGAAAGGACAAAAGGCCATTGCACGGAATCAAACGCTTTAGAAATATCAATCTGCATAGCACATCTTGCAGAGACCGAGACGTTGTGATAATTTTTCACTAGTTCTGAGGCGAGGAGAACATTCTCCATGAGGAGGCGATCCTTCACAAATGCAGATTGGTTAGGCGAGATAAAACCAGGGAGGATCTTCTTCAACCGATTAGCCAAAATCTTGGATATAACTTTATAGAGCACATTACAACATGAGATGGGACGGTAATCCTTCATTTGTTTTGCGGCCTCCTTTTTAGGAATGAGAGCAAGAATGGTGGAGTTGATTCCTTTTGGGAGGAAACCATAATCGAAAAAAGATTGGTTAGCCAGGATAAATTCTTTTCCAATAACTGACCAAGCTGCCTTGAAAAATTCGCAGGTATAGCCATCCGGACCCGGCGACTTATTTGCTGCCATGGTGAAAACCACATGTTTAATCTCTCTTTCAGACACCTCTGCCATTAGCGCCCGAGTGTCATCTTCACCACACTCGTATCCCAACAATTCTTTAGCAGCATCTATGGATATACCGGTGTAGTCATCTGGCTTGAAGTTCATAAACTCGTTAAAATACTTCACTGCCTCAGTTTTAATATCTTCTTGTGTCTCTGCAATAGAACCATCTTCTCTTTGAATTTCATGAATTGCGTTCCTGACTTCTCTAATTTTCACTGCTTGATGAAACTGTTTATTGTTCCCATCGCCTATCCTTAGCCAGTTGAGTTTGGTTTTTTGACTTAAAAACTTCTCTTCCAGCTCTGATAACTTAGCCCACCTATCAAATAGCTTAGCCTCTTCTTCCACGTTTTGCCTAGATGGATGAGTTAAAGTCTTTTCCTGTCCCATACAAAGCTTCTTATATGCTTCGTTCGTCTTCTCAGATATTGCCCCAATTTTATTTTTACTCAGCTCCCAAATCACTGGTTTCAAGTCTTTGAGCTTTTTTGAAAAACGGAACAGAGCCGATGTTGAATTAAAAATCGTGTTTGTGTTGTTCCAGAACTCCTCAACTAGTGGAACAAACTCGGGCATATCAGCAACAGCATTTGTGAATTTGAAAGGCTTCCTAGGTTTAAGAGCTCCAGCCGTACTACTGATTCTACATCTTAGATGGTCAGAGCACCCTCCCGCTTCGAACACACTATAGGACTGAGGAAATTTTTGCATCCAAACATCATTCATCAGGACACGATCCAGCTTCTTGCATATTAATCCATTCGACCTTTTGTTACACCAAGTGTATCTTGTTCCTTGAAAAGACATATCCACAAGCGAGCAATAGTTAACAGAGGTTTGGAAATCACCCATTCCTGGAGGAATAGTGGGATCACTTTCATGGTTTGAATGTTCTTCAATATCCAGAATCTCATTAAAGTCTCCCATCACAAGCCAAGGTCTACCTCTAAATATTGGCGCGTCTTTGTGATTCTTCAGATCAGCCCATAATTCTTTCCTCTCCGACATCCCATTTGCTGCATAAACAAAGGAACAAAAGAACTCATCCTCTGCATCATCTAGTAAAATCGAACAAGTGATCATCTGATCACTTTTAAAGCAGGGAGTAACCCTAACTTGTGGACTCCAGATCACCCATATCCTTCCAAGTCTGGTATGTTCATAATTGGTCAAGGAAGACCAGCCTGGAAACGCTGAAGAGAGAATATGAGCAGCCGTAGTCTCCTTTACTCTTGTTTCTAAAATACTTCCAAATTGAAAAGAACCTTCCCGAATCCACTTCCTGACAACATAATGCTTAGATTTTTTGTTAAATCCTTCTAATGTTCCAGAAAAAAAACAGACATTATTGATTTTTACGAGTTTTCTTTTTAGTCAAAACAGAGGGATCCTTATCCCTATGTTTTTGGACCGTCGGGTTGGAAAGATATTTGTGGTTTCCTTTTGAGCCTCGGGGGAGAGATTGTCGTAAGATGATCCCTCTATCCTTTGGGCCTTAAGAAACCTGAATATGATCTTCCTGATTTTCCTTAAGAGCTTCTGTCTCTTCTCTTACCTGAATCTCCTCTACCTTATCAGACGTATCCTCTACCAGTCTATCCATATCCTTTAAATTTTCCTCCATATCCTCTTCGTTCTCCCTTTTCTCTGGGTTCTCATCTGTCTCCTCTATAATTTCACCCTCCTCCTGTTGAGTCTCCTCACTTACCGTCTCCTCTTCATCCTCAGTAGAACTCAAGACTGCAAATCGAGAGTTTGAGAGTATAGATACTTGTCCATACTCCAAAGATTTCTTAAGTGGACTTGGAGTCCGACTAGCTTTAGAAGGTGAAACCCTGGACCATTCCTTTTCTGTCTCCTTCCTAAGAAATGTTTCCTTCGCCAGCAAGGATTCATGTGTTCCCTCAGTTTCTACTCTTTTCCCATTAGTTGCTTGTTCTTCTTTCTGTTGTGGAACAGCTAGATCCAAGTTGTATTGTGCAATCTCCGCAGCACTAGTTTGTGCAATCTCCGCAGCACTAGTTTGTTCAGGTTCTTCCGTTTGTGCTTTCGGACTAGCCAAGCAAGCTTTTTGGTGGTGACCCCATTTATCACAATTAGCACACTTAGATGGCAACCATGGATAGATGTAGTTAACAAGTGTTTCCTTCCCTTGGAAATTAAACTTCATTGTGCGTGGCAAAGGTTTGGTGAGATCAGCTTTGACAAATATCTTCGCCTCCTTGATATTAAGACACTGAGCCGTCTCAGGGTGCAGTCGATCTGGTATACCCACTGGACTAGCAACAAAACTGAGTCATTTCCATGAGTACATATTCAGAGGCACATTTCGAAGATGCACCCCAGTCGTTGGCTTAGCTTCCTCCACTAATGGAGTCCATTGAGACATAACTACTGGAACCTGTGCAAGATTCCACATCCCCCTTCTCAAGATCCTGCTTCGGACAAGTGGATTGGTAATTCTGAACTTCATTGTTGTGGGGTTAACTTCATAAACATCGATCATCTGTGATTTATCACTAAAAGCCCATATCTTGTTCACAATCGCATGAACCTTTGCAATATGTGGAGTTTTCTCCAAAAACTTGCCAATGAGGAAATCTTCCCACAATGGTGAAGGGTCAGTGAAAACCTCCTCTGGAACCTCCACAGAGCCAACACCATCCACTAGTTTCACCTCCATAGCATATTTCGTTAAAACTTTTTTATTC
>CAJHQQ010003051.1:0-52012 GCA_905132885.1 Moricandia moricandioides
CAGATTTTGTTTGCAATGCAAATCTACAATTTGAAAAGAAATATCAGAGTTGCAGATGTGAAAGCACCTCAACGGCTCAGAGACTACGGACACAAAGGCATGCATATAAGACGTCAGCAATATCATTCACCTAACTACACATAAAAACAAAATTTAATTGAATGATTAGACACTAATCACTTTTTAATCTGATATTATTTAATTGAATCATCTATTAAATATTTGTAGTTAGAGATCATCTAAACTCAGTGTTTCGTACGGGTTTTATATTATTTATGACATCTTTTTGGTGAGAATTATTTATGACTTTTGTACTGCAAAGGCATGTTTAGCATCTACGCATATGATTTTATTTTATTTTTAGTTTTTGAATGAATGTTAAATTTATTCAAATAAAAAAATTCTTTACAAAAAATGTGACTGTTTGAATAGTAATTCCTATAAAGAAAAACTACGCCTAACCTATTTTCATGGGTTTGCAAAGCAAACCTTTAAGCATATGGTTTTATTAAGATATGATTTAACGATAACTCGATAAGAAATCATATATATAATGAGACATTTTCTTCTATCCTAAAACTATCCACCTTAGCATTTGTAGAACTCACATAGAGAACTTAAAAAAAAACAAATTAAAATTTTTTTTAATCAAATTAACGGATGGTTCAGAATCGTTAACCCTCTAAACTTCTCCAATTAAATCGATGCAACTATTCATATTCCTCTCTCTCTACATCTCCCGCTCTTTACTCATCAGTCTATCGATACTGATTCTGTTTCATAACCCCCATGATCCTCCTCCATATATATAAAGTTTATGTTTGAGGCTAGAACCGAAAGTCTCATATTGACTCTCTGCTATATTGAACCCGCATAACTTCCATCAATTATTGAAAATCTCAGCCTCTGGTGCTATTGGTGCTGCGAAGATTTTGTCAACAAAGTCAGGCAAAATAACGAGGTCAGTCCGATAACAAAGTTGCACCATCGAAATCTCATGAGGATCTTGGGATGTTTCGATGAATAGGTTGAAAAGATGTTGATTTACAAGTATCAACCAAACAAGCGTGTAAACTTTCATCTTCGGTATGTTCTTATTTTGCTTATTATATATATCATGTTTCAAGTTTCTTTTGCCAAAAAAACCGTGTGATTTCGATTTCTTTCCATATTGTCAATTAAATGAAGAGCATAGACCGTCTTTGGATTGGCCGAAACGGATAAACATAATCAAGGGGAAAGAGAGGGAAGGCTTGAACTGAAGATGTATGGTGCAAACAAAGCTGAGGTAGTTCATGAAGCACGACATGAACTACTGGATGAAACGCAGAGTCAAGAGCTGAGCAAGAAAAGGAAGGTGCCTCTAGTAAAGATATGAAGACATTTATCAAGGCGTGGGCGTTAAGAAAAGTGAGTGAAGAATAAGCAACCGATGAAGAAAAGAAGAAGGTTGTCTTATTCGCTGAAACAGAAAATGGAAAGTTTCCATTGGGTAGCTTTAGGGCTTTTCTCTCTAGGTATAAAGAGAGGGTCGACTGGGTTGTAGTCGGCCAACACACTAGGTGATACTCTAGCAAGAAAGAGTCTTGTGAAACCGAGCAAGGTAGGCAAGACACTTGGAGAGTTAGAAGCAATTCATCGACTAGGGTAAGTCGTGAATTGATTAGGCTAGTTAACAAGTCAAGTTGTTCTTGAGCTTTGTTTAGAATTGCTTTTCAAAAGAACCTGTGTGTACTTTTAAAAGGATTTATCTAGTCGTATTTTCTTAGAAGAAATAACTCTTGGATTACTGTGTGTTCTAGTTTATGTACTACTAATCTTGCGCTTTCAATTGGTATCAGAGCAGGTACTTGTGCTTTCTTTTCTTAAACAGGTAAAGATCCTGCGGAATGGACAACTTCAAAGAGTTGGTGGCGCACTCCAAGGTGGTCTTGGAAGTAGGAAACTATGGGTTCTGGAAAGCCAGAATGAAGGCAACGATCAAGGGGATTGATCCACTTGCATGGAAGGCAGTTGAGTCTGGGTGGAACCATCCTGTTGCAAGAGGTGAAGATGGTAAAGATGTACCAAAACCCGAAGAACTGTGGACTGAGGATGAGAACAAGTTTGCCAAGTTCAATGCAAGAGCACTCACGGCCATCCACTGCAGTGTTGCGAGGAAACAGTTTGAGTTGATTCAGGGATGTGAGTCAGCAAAGGAAGCATGGGATATTCTTCAGAAGCATTTTGAAGGAACTACGAAGGTGTTAAGCTCGAGAAGAGACATGCTGGATACTAGGTTTGAAGATCTGAAGATGGACGAGAATGAATCAATTGCTGATTTCAGTTCCAAGCTAAGCTCATTGTCCCAAGAAGCACTCACACTAAAAAAAAAATACAAAGAGAAGAAATTGGTGAAGAAGTTCTTGAGGTGTCTTCCTGAAAGGTTCAGAGGTCACAAATCAGCCATGGAAGTGGCTCTCGACACTAATGACATAAGCTTCGATGAGGTAGTAGGTATGATGCAAGCTCATGAGATGGAGTTAGACAGTGGAAAGAAGGTTAAGGGAATTGCACTAGTGTCTGTTGAAAAGGATGAAGCAGGTGATGATCCATTAAGTTTACTTGTGAGGAGATTTGATAGAGCACTCAGAAAAGTGGAACAAGGACAATCCTACAAGAAATTCGGTTCAAAATCCAAATCTGCTGAAGCTGAGAAGAATGTCAAGAAGTCAGACATGAAGTGTTATGAGTGTAAGGGATATGGCCATGTGCGAGCTGATTGTCCCACAGTGAAAAGAAGAGAGTTTCAATGCTTTGGATGCAAAGGGTTTGGTCATACTCAAGCTGAATGCGAGACAGACAGCAAGAGGAAGAAAGAGAAATCGTTGATTGGAATCGACGACAGCGACTCCGACAGCGATAGTGAAGAAGAGCTGAACAACTTTGTGGCATTCCTGGGCATCACAGAATTTGAGTCTGACTCAGAAAATGAGAGTGAATCAGAGAAAGAACTAACTGAGAGCTATCGAGAAATTCGCGAGACAGTACTGAGACTTGGAGCTGAGAATCGAGCACTTCAGAAAGCTAAGGAAAGTCTTGAGGCAGAATTAAAAAGGGTTGGTCTGGAACTCCAACAGGAAACTGAGCTAGCTAAAGAGAGTGTGAATCTTATGAAAGAGAAGCTAGTTCTTGCCAAACAAGCAGAAGATCTCAGACAGGAAGTGATGACTGAGAAGAAAAATGCCATGGAACTACAATCGGAGTTAGATCAGCAATACAAGAAGATCAAGATGCTAACGGGCACTAAGCAGCTGGACAAGATTTTGTCTCAAGGAAGAATAGAGAATTCTCACATGGGACTGGGATACACTGGAAGATCAAGTAACACCACAGGCGTGACCAGTTTTGTGTCTGGAGGGTTTGTTCGCACTAAGGAAACTGAGACAAAAAGTCCATCAAGACAAACTGTTGGATGTCATTCTTGTGGCAGGTTGGGTCATTACAAAAAGTTTTGTCAGAAGCATCTCGAGAAGATCAGACAATTGTGGAACCAACAGAAGTTATGGAGAGTTGGGAACACAAGTCAAGTGTGGATGAGGAAGTCAGACTTGTACCCTTCGAGTGCTACAGGATCTGGCTTACGCTGTAGCATGGCCCTGGTTACGGAGGAGGATGATGAAGAAGAGCCATGGTACTTTGATAGTGGTTGCTCAAGGCACATGACCGGGAATGCTGAGTACCTAGATAATTTGAAAAAGGTGAAAGGTGGAAAGGTCACGTTTGGAGATGGAGGACAAGGATTCATCAAAGGGAAAGGTGCTACAAGCGATACTGAATTACCTAAGCTGGTGAACATATACTTTGTCAAATTTCTGAAGGCTAACTTGATCAGCGTAAGTCAACTATGTGATGAAGGACTCTCAGTGCTATTCACAGCTACATAATGTCGAGCCATCAACAAGCATGGGGTAACAGTTCTACAAGGGATAAGGGCTGGCAACAACTGCTACATGTGGGAAAAGAAGACTAAGTTCACGAATGCCTTCAATGCTCAGTCCTCACAAGACAATGTTGAACTCTGGCATCAACGTCTATGCCACATGAATCTGCGTAACATGGCAACCCTAGTCAACAAGAATATGATTCGTGGAGTACCTCAGCTTCTGATAAAAGAGAAGATCGTGTGTGGAGCTTGTAATCAAGGGAAACAAGTAAAGGTTCAACACAAGAAGGTCCCAGATGTACAAACCTTGACCCCCTTGGATCTAGTTCACATGGATCTAATGGGACCAATGCAAATTGACAGTATTGGAGGAAAGAAGTATGTGTTTGTACTAGTTGATGACTTCACAAGATTCACATGGGTCAGATTCATCAGAGAGAAGTCAGAAACAGTGGAAAGCTTCAAGATTTGGGCGCTACAGTTGATCAATGAGAAAGGAGGAATCAAGAAGATACGCAGTGATCATGGAGGAGAGTTTCAGAATGAGCTAATGATGAAATTTTGTGAGGTGAAAGGAATAGCTCATCAGTTCTCAGCTCCCAGGGCACCACAACAAAACGGTGTAGTAGAGCGAAAGAATAGGACATTGCAAGAGATGGGCAGGGCGATGATACATGGTAACAAGATACCTCAAAGGTTTTGGGCTGAGGCACTAAGTACTGCATGTTACATCATCAATAGGGTGTATGTGAGAAAAGGGACCACGAAAACTCCTTATGAAATGTGGATTGGTAAAACACCTAATCTTGGTTATTTTCATGTTTTTGGGTACAGGTGCTATATCTTGAACGACAAGGACTACCTAGGAAAGTTTGATTCAAGAAGCGATGAGAGCATCTTCCTTGGCTATTCAGGAACTAGTACAGCATACCGAGTGTTCAACAAGCGATCTGCCATGGTTATGGAGTCAGTGAATGTGGTATTTGATGACTTATCGGTGATCAGTTGGGATGACAATGAATCTGATGAAGAGACAGAGACATCAGAGATCAGAACGAGGGAAGAAGTACCTGAGATCACTGAATCATAAGGTGCTGCACCAACTGAAGTACTCCAGCAAGTACATCGTAACCATTCTGCTGATGATGTGATTGGCGGGTTAGATGAGGGGTGAAAGACTCGGGGCAAGGTGATAAACTTTCGAGAGATGGTCCAGTTTGCGTGCTTTGTATCTTCCATTGAACCAAAGACACACAATGATGCACTACGTGACGAATACTGGATTGTGTCAATGGAGGAGGAACTGGAGCAGTTCGTAAGGAATGATGTGTGGGAACTTGTGCCCAGACCGGAAGGAGTAAATGTCGTGGGAACCAGATGGATCTTCAAGAATAAGACTGATGAGTATGGAGAAGTGGTTCGGAATAAAGCGCGATTGGTGGCACAAGGGTACTCACAGGTTGAAGGAGTAGACTTTGAAGAAACATTTGCACCAGTGGCTCGTCTTGAGTCCATCAGGCTTTTCTTAGGAATGGCTTACATCCTGAACTTCAAGGTATACCAGATGGATGTAAAGAGTGCATTCTTGAATGGGATTCTGCAAGAGGAGGTCTATGTGGAGCAGCCAAAGGGGTTTGAAGATCACACTCATCCGCAACATGTCTACAAGCTGAAGAAAGCGTTGTATGGTCTCAAGCAGGCACCTCGAGCATGGTATGAGCGCCTTACAAGCTTCCTAGTAGAAGGAGGATACATCAGGGGAAGTGTAGACAAGACATTGTTCTTTATGGAGAAAGATAAGAACATCATCATTGTTCAGATCTACGTGGATGACATTATCTTTGGAAGTACTTCACAGTCAATGGTGGATGAATTCGTGAAGGGTATGACTGATGAGTTCGAGATGAGTATGTGTGGAGAGCTGAAGTACTTCTTGGGGCTTCAAGTAACTCAGTCCGAGAAAGGGGTGTTGATCTCACAGAGTGCCTATGCCAACAGTCTAGTTAAGAGATTCGGACTGGAAAACAGCAAAGTCGCACGCACACCAATGAGTACTTCAGTAAAACTTGCACGAGATGAGGCTGGTGAAGATGTTGATCCAACCCTGTACAGAGGGATGATTGGAAGTCTACTTTATTTGACAGCCAGTAGACCAGATCTATCTTTCAGCGTGGGAGTATGTGCAAGATACCAAGCTAAACCAAAGGTGTCACATTTAAATGCAGTCAAGAGGATCGTGAAGTATGTCAAGGGAACTGAGAGCCTTGGAATACAATTCGTCAAGAACTCCAACAAGAACCTGGTAGGATATTGTGATGGTGACTGGGCAGGATGTGCTGATGATAGAAGAGTACGAGTGGAGGATGTTTCTTTTTGGGTCACAATCTCATATCATGGATGAGCAAGAAGCAGAATTCTGTGTCACTATCTACTGCAGAGGCTGAATACATCGCCATGGGAAGCTGTTGTACACAATTGATTTGGATGAAACAAATGTCAGCTGACTACGGAATGACGTCTGGACCCTTTCTGGTACACTGTGACAACAAGAGTGCAATAGATATCTCAAGGAATCCAGTCCAGCATTCTAGGACAAAGCACATTGACATACGGCACCATTTCATCAGAGAATTGGTTGAAGACAATCAGGTAGTAATTGAGCATGTTGTTACTGATTTACAGTTGGCTGACATTTTTACAAAACCCCTTGATCTTAATCGCTTTATCACGCTAAGAAATGCCATTGGGGTAAGTAACCGTGATTGTTGAGTCAAGTAGTGCATGATCTGGTATAGGTGCTAGTTCAGGAGGTACACATGATTCAGATTATATTTGACACTTGAGAACGCTGTGGAAAAGAGCTACCTGTTGTACCGTTGATCCTGCTGAGAGGTACAAGTTTTCACATGCGTGGATGATCGTAATACCCTTAAAGAAGCAACATCATCACCTCACAAGAAGGGTGAAGAAACTCAAAAGAGAGAAGAAACAAAAAAAAAAAAAAAAAAAAAATGGGAAGCACTCACACATGTGAATGAGGAAGTGAAAACCCACCAGGATTGATGAAGGTACAACGGTGTGAAAGCTAGCCATGAAAGACTTTTGAGTCCACCAGATCGTACAATCTAAAAATCTCGTGTGTGCAGTCTGAACTAAGTGCTGAGTCAAATCAAGCATGACATGCTCTAAAAGGTACAAAATCTTTTAAGATAAAATGAAAAACCTCACTCAGACTAAGGCCAATTGTGATCTGTGATATATGTTTAATTGCTATTCTGAGAGTCTAATGATACATTATTATCCGAGAATATGGTTGCTTAAGTCTAATGGGCTTGGATGAGGGAAATTAATTGTGCAGGTTACAAAAGGGAAAGTGAATCAGTACAGGGACCAGAGGTACAATTTCTAAAAGATGGTTGAGTTTCCCTCTTAGTGGAGATAGTGGGCAAAACCCTAAACAGTCCTATATACCTTCCACGATCTCACTTCCAAATCAAAGAAACTGCTCAGCAATCTTCTCTCAGAAAATCCACCAGTATTCAAAGATGAAGAACACGAAGAAGTCGGCTGCAACATCTTCCTCAGCAAATCCACCAGTGCATGTCACCTCTGAGCCAGATCGGCTTCAACTTTCTGACGGAGAACCTGAATCACCTCCTCCTCTCAATAATCCGACAACCGCAACGGCTTTTCTTGAGGTCACCGAGGAGCTTGAGTCCTTTAATACGGCGAATGAGAAGACTCACTCGGAGGAAAGCGATGAGCTTCACGGTACATCTCACCACAAAGACCCGGCTCTTGAAACACTCCATGTACCTGTGACAGCGTCTACCCCAGAAGACACCATACCAAAATCACCACTCTCTCCTACTGCATCTGCCTCAGTAAGGACACACTCTGAATCTGGCTCTGAGGAGAAGGAAGTTGACCCAGAGGAGAAGGAAGACCGATCTCAGGATCTGGTGGATCTGACCTTGGTTGTTGACAACAAGGACAAGGATGCGGTGGAGGTAAGTTCGGCATCCGAAGCAACTCCACCCATCAAAGCAAGGGCTAAAAGAGTTCTACAAAGATTGGGTCTTCCAGCATCGAAGAAGATCAAGACCAAAGTGGACAATGCTCCTACATCGTCTCGAGATGTTGCGGATCCTTCCGATCTCCCCAAGGAAGTCACTGTCTCTGATCGTGTGAAGTCCAGGAAGAAGGGAGGTCATAGTGCTTCTGCATCTACACTAGAGATTACGAAAAGGTATGATCAGTTTAAGGGTCGTAGTTTCATTGCTGAACGAAGTGTTGATGTAGAGGAACCAGATCAGTGGGGATATGTTGACATTATTAAAAAGGGAGGGATGGTGTCTACTGTGACATCTCTTGTGAGCTATGTAGAACAGGTGGTTGCTGAATTTTATGTGGCTCTGCCGAATGTTAAAGTGGAAGATGATGCAGGCATTGTTGAAGTACAAGTCCAAGGTCATGCGTATCAGTTCTCTGCTTCAGTCATCAATGAATATCTCAGTCTCTCACCATTGTCTGAGGAAGAAGCTGACCTAGAAGAGACCATGGATGCTGTCACAGTCTCTGAACTAGCTGAGTTCTTGACTGAGAAGACCAAGAGAACATGGTCCAGCTTGACCACCACTGATCTCTCTCCCCGCTATGGCGCCTTAATGATCATTGCCGCACATAATTGGATCCCTTCCACTCATAAGACACATGTATCAGTTGACAGAGCCAAGCTGATTTACAAAATGGCACACGGTGTGAAAGTTGATTTGGGGAGCTTGATTTTCAAACAGATCATCCATCTTGGGGTAATTCAGCGCAATGACACTCGCTGGCTGATCTTTCCTCGTCTTATTATGGGAATTCTCCAGAAGCAGCACTTCCTTCAGTCAAAGAGTGGTGAGAAATCTGTTCGTCCTGTGGCCTACAAGAAGGATAAGCGAGTTGGTGAAAATTATGAGCTACTCAGGGCTAAGGTAAAGGGTAAGGGAAAGACAGTACCAACTGTGGAGGTACGCCCACCTGCTCGCTCAACACGTCATTCTCCTGCTCCCACACCACCAACCTCAAGCGGAAGGACTGGTCCTCGAAGGGTCTCTCTGGTTGAGTTGGGCTCTATCAAGGTTCCTCAGGGTCTGATCACTCAGGAAGAGCTTCAAGAGGCACTTCAGGACACGGCTGCGGCTCTGCGAGCATTGACTGATATCGTCGCCGATCTCTCTCGCTCTGTGTCTGGTCAGTCCTCTTCTTCCTCTGTTGAGACTTTATAAAACTTGTTTTGTGTTTTTAACCTGTGTGCTCACAAGCAGGGGGAGAAAATTGAGATGAAGGCTAAGATTGTGGGGGAGCAATGCTGTTGTTTATTTTATTTTAGAACTCCGTTTGCACTGTACCTGCTGGTTGTACCACTTGTTGCAACTGGTTTTGTTTTCCAGTTTAAGACAATCTCTAGACTATGGGGGAGTACTTATGTGTGTTATCTTTTCGGAGATGTATTAAGTATGCAACCTTTTTACTTTGGATATTTGAGTTCCTCTGCTTATATGTATCACTTCGCGAGTTTGTCTTGTCTGTGTGTGCATTGCTTTATTTATCTCAGGTACTTGTGAGACGCACAGATTAAAAAGGGGGAGATTGAAGATGTATGGTGCAGACGAAGCTGAGGTAGTTCATGAAGCACGACATGAACTACTGGATGAAACGCAGAGTCGAGAGCTGAGCAAGAAAAGGAAGGTGCCTCTAGTAAAGATATGAAGACATTTATCAAGGCGTGGGCGTTAAGAAAAGTGAGTGAAGAATAAGCAACCGATGAAGAAAAGAAGAAGGTTGTCTTATTCGCTGAAACAGAAAATGGAAAGTTTCCATTGGGTAGCTTTAGGGCTTTTCTCTCTAGGTATAAAGAGAGGGTCGACTGGGTTGTAGTCGGCCAACACACTAGGTGATACTCTAGCAAGAAAGAGTCTTGTGAAACCGAGCAAGGTAGGCAAGACACTTAGAGAGTTAGAAGCAATTCATCGACTAGGGTAAGTCGTGAATTGATTAGGCTAGTTAACAAGTGAAGTTGTTCTTGAGCTTTGTTTAGAATTGCTTTTCAAAAGAACCTGTGTGTACTTTTAAAAGGATTTATCTAGTCGTATTTTTTTGGAAGAAATAACTCTTGGATTACTGTGTGTTCTAGTTTTTGTACTACTAATCTTGCGCTTTCATGAACCATAGAGGATGTGAGTCATACGGGTCAGAGAAGAAGTAAAGATTAGCGACCAGTGGCTTAGAATTCCAAAGGGAACAAAGCTTACTTATGGTTCTTTTGATCAAACGGAGCGTGTTTGGAACACTGAACCTCACACTCATCTAATTTATGTCTTTCACTTACAAACGTTTGTTTCATTGTGATTTTACAAGTGCTGAAATTCATATATGTTTTTGATGTGAGTGTAGTTTCCATTAAGTTTTTGATGCCAGATTGCATAAATGGGGATATACATTACTTTTGAATCAGATGGAATAGCTGGCATCACTTCAGCGTAACATTAGTGAACTTTCTCATCAAACAAACCCGTGTTTAGTGATTCTATTATTAAGAAAAACAATCTGATACAAGATTGATAGATTGATTATTATTATATTTAACAATAATCTGAGTTTTTCATCAACTGATGCAATGATTTCAAATGGTCTCGCTGCAATAGGTTACATTTATATGAACATAAGTATAACAAATAAGATGTTTTTGGTGTCTGTTCCTTTATTTTACTTATCTCTCTGGTTTCTACTATTTATGTATTGTTTTCTCGGTGTTTATAGATAATTATTGGGATAAACTTGAGATTTTCAAGTTATAGAAACACCAAAAGAAAAAAAAAATGTTTGCTTTTATTGAGATGGTTTGACAATTTAAGAACGAAACTGAGTTGTGTTTTTTATATACTTAATAGAGAAACCTAGTGCCTTTTAAATGTCATATATATCAGGAGAAAGTTTTTTTTGTACACAATATCATAACAACAACAACCTTATTCAAACCTTACTCCAAACATAAGCTTTTTTTTACTGAACTATTGTTCTAAACAAAAGTTAAACTAAAGAAGAAAATTATTTACGATATGCCCTAAAACAACTATTACCCAGCCACAAAAAGTTATAATAAATAAAATAAATAGTTTTGTTTTATTTTCTTTTTATTGACATCTGAATAATTATGTTATTATAAAGGGTTTATAGTGATATAAACCTCCAACTATTTTTAATTCGGATGGAAAACCTTCAACTAAAATTTTATGTTTTTAAACCTTCAACTATTAAACCGTTAATGCCGTTAACCCTTCGTTAACAAAATCGTTTTATCTTAACGGAGACCCGTTAACTTGAAAAAAACATGCGATACTTACGAATATCTTAGTGATTTAAACCCTCAACTATTTTTAAATCGGATGGAAAACCCCAAATTAAAATTTTATGTTTTTAAACCCTCAATTATTAATCTTTTAATGCCTTTAACTTTACGTAAAAACATTTTTTAAATGGAGAATACATTGTTTCATTTTATTACAGAAACGACATGAGATTCTTAAACACTCTTTATCAATGGGAAAGATACATTCACCATTCATCCCCAAATAAAAGGATATTTTATCCTTTTCAAAAACCATCGAATGTGAGATAAGTAAAAAAAACTATGTTGTTTCTAATCCTAATTATTTTCTCTCATGTTCATCTTTTTGATAAATTTTAGGTAAAATTTTGAGTGTGAAGAGATTGATAACCTAAGTTACTTAACATTCCAAATTTTCCCTTTTGATAAATAAATGCACATGAAAGAAACAATTAATATTAGAAACAAGAGAGATTTTTAACTTATTTCATTTTCTATGGTTCTTGAAAAGGAAGAAAAATCCTATTTTTTTTATTTGGGGATAATCGTGATTGTTCATGCCCGGTGATAAAAAAAGGTTTAAGCATCTTGTGTTGTTTTCGTGATTAAATGAAATGTTGCGATCCAGTTTAACGGGCTTCCATTCAGAAAAAAAAATTATTTACGGAGGGTTAAAGGTATCAAAGATTCAATAGTTATAGTTTAAAAACATAAAATTTTAGTTGGGGGTTTTCCATCTGATTTTAAAAATAGTTGAGGGTTTAAATCACAAAAATATTTGTTGATTTTAAGCATTTCGTGAAACGCCGCGTTTCAATTTAACGGGTCACCGTTCAGATAAAACGATTTTGTTAACGGAGGGTTAACGGTGTTAACAGTTTAATAGTTGAAGGTTTAAAAAAATAAAATTTTAGTCGAAGGTTTTTCATCCGATTTAAAAATAATTGGAGGTTTAAATCATTATAAACCCTATTATAAACTATGAAAATATTACATAGACAATTTTACAGCTGACAATTTTACATGTCCAATGAAAATTCACATCTGATTGCACTATCATGAGTCGTCCTATGAAATTCACGCCAGAAGGTACACTTTGCATTATGCTTAGATTTCATGTAACATTTTGAAGATGCAAGCCAGAGATTGTATATGTCAATAATCTTTCATGACTAACTAGGCGACGAAGTCACTGATATTGGATGCATTAGTAGTTAATACATGAGGCATACGAAGTGGTAGAGACCACGTGGATGCAGATGTTTTAGCTAGATAAAGATAAACTTGAGGGTTTATGTCTTGACGAAGTCGCTGAAGTAGTTGCTGATGCAATGTGCGTCAAAGACTGCACCAGGAGGCATGCAGAGTGGTGGAGACCATGTGGATGCAAGATGCTGAGCTGGCATCGGATAAACTTGAGGAGCAAGTTTTTACCATGGAGAAAAAGCAAGAAGATAAACTTGGAGAACAAGTTTATGCCTTGAAGAATAAGTACAATTTAAAGAAAAGAAAAGTGTACTTATTAATATGGAAATTGTCCATATCCATGGTTCGTTTGACCAGGGTTTTGGGAAAGAGGAGATCACTATAAAAGAGCCATGGGATCTATTGTATTACATAAGACAATGGGGCTATTATTATAGAGGAAGGGTGAGAATCCCTCAGGAGTGTTCTTGGGTTATGCTGAAGCAGACGCTGAAGCCTAAGACGATGAAGAGACAAGTTTGGGTAGATTATGAATCTTTCAGTAACAATTGTTAGGTTGTTAACAAGTTGTGTAAAGCTGATTAATTAAGTCTTGTATAGATTTTTTATTTGATTTCCAATAAAGAAAAATGTGTTTTCTAATTGCCATTACCTTTTTACTAGTCATCTTTGAACTAATAATTGGTATCAGAGCAAATCACCTAAGTTATTAGTGTGATCCTGAAGGTGACGATGGAAACGATTGTTCTATGAAGAAGATAATCATGTTGGATGATGGCCAATATAGCCATTGAAAGGTGGGCGTGAAGTAGTTGATTCGAGGAATCAATTAGGTTGCGTGGAGAGCTGTGAAGACTTGGTGGGAGGAGCTTACCAGAGTTACAGCAGATGAATGAAAGAGCCATAACAAGGAGTTATTCATGGTGTAAAGAGAAAGAAGATCGAAGAGCGTCAGGAAGTGATGCAAAGTGATCATCATGAGAGTGACGAAGGAATCACTCAGAGACTATAGAAACGGGTGTGGCGTGCACTCAGTGTGGCTGAGAAGGGACTCGTGGCCAAGATGAAGATACCTGAAGAAAGGCAGGTCCTCAACAGAAGCTGGTCGAGAGGTTGTTTGACGGGTGCGTCAGAGCATGATATAGTACTTGTAATATATTCTGCTGCAGCATTAATTGTATCATGATTAAGCATGAACAAGCATACGAGTGTGTCTGTAAGGCTTGACATCTAAGCAACTGTTTTAGTAGTATGCAATCAACCAGGGGGAGAAGTAATGACGTTCTGGTCAAAAGAGTGCATATATCGTGGGGGAGAAGAGCATGGTGATGGACGTCCTGATGTAGATAGTGCATTTCTCGTGGGGGATAAAAGCATATATATTGTAGAAGATGTAGATAGTGAAAATCTTGTGGGAGAGAAAAGCATATATAGCATGAAATTTTCTAGGTGAGGAAACGTGGTTGTTGAACCAGAAGGGTATTGTGCTTGATTGGCACACAAAGCTAAAAGCGGAAGATTGAAGATGCAACCTAGAGGTTGTAGATGTTAATAGTCTTCCGTGACTAACTAGGCGACGAATTCACTGATGCTGGATGCATTAGTCGTTAATACATGAGGCATACGAAGTGGTAAAGACCATGTGGATGTAGATGATGTAGCTGGAGAAGGATAAACTTGAGGGTTTATGTCTTCACAAAGTCACTGAAATAGTTTCTGATGCAGTGTGCATCAGAGAGTGCACCAGGAGGTATGCAGAGTGGTGGAGACCATGTGGATGCAAGATGCTGAGCTGGCATGGGATAAACTTGAGAAGCAAGTTTATACCGTGGAAAAATGAAAGAAGATAAATTTGGGAGGAAGTTTATGACTTGAAGAATTAAGTACAATTCCAAGAAAAGGAAAGTGTACTTATTAATATGAAAATTGTCTATATCCATGGTTCCTTGGACAAGAGTTTTGGAACGTGAAGATCACTATAAAACAGTCATGGAATCTATTTTATTCCGTAAGACATTTGAGCTATTATTATAGAGGAAGTGTGAGAATCTCTTAGGAGTGTTCTTGGGTTGTGCTGAAGCAGACGCTGAAGCATACGACGATGAAGAGACAAGTTTGAGTAGATTAAAAATCTTTGAGTAAAAATTGTTAAGGTGTTAACAAGTTGTGTAAAGTTAAGCAAATCTTGTATAGATTGTTTAAGCGATTTATAGTAAAGCAAAAAGTGTGTTAATTCTCATTGTCTCTTAATTTATCTTATGTATTTTTTTTGTTGTGTCATCTTTGTATTAACACATTTGTCTCTGTAATATTGATAGTGAGTGTTGTTAGTATTTTTTGGCTTTCACCAAACAATTTGGGTAAATTTCGACTGACTTTTATTTATTTTTTAATTTATTCATATGTTTATATACAGTAGTACTAACTAGTAAGGGATGCAAGAAAGTTCAAAATGAGGGCAAACTGCAGTTTGATTAGAATACGAAAATATAAGGACATCATTAACCTTGAACCTCACTTGGGGTTTTTTTTTTTTTTTTTGCTGATTTAAAAAAAAAATTAAAAACGAATCAATTGTGAGCCGCCATGTATCAATGGAACCAGTAAATAGTATAAGAAACCCTCTAAAAACGATTCTTATTTTACCTTTAAAAAATTAGGGATAAAAATGTTCTAACAACGATAAAAAGTTATACAAGTTAACAACGACCGAGTGTCGTACAAAGTAAAATAAATTTCGAATCCAACGTTTCCGCGTGAGGTAAATTGACAAGTACTTAGATCAAATCATCGTATTCTTTTGAGTTAACTATATAATATTTTCGATATTTTTATATATTTGCCTCATTTTTGGTGACTTTTTGTATTTGTTTGTTGTCGATCAAAGATAAATGTACGTGGTCCTATGAAATACTTTTAAGTATAATAATGTTGTTCCTATCTTAAGTTGTAAGTGCAGGATGTGTACTTGCCAATAAGTTTCTAGAACCTTTTTAATTTATTGTTTTTATTGTTGTTCCCATAGCTTTAAACATTTTCAAAATCATCTATCAAACTAAAGATAGTGATTAAGTACTTACAACCATTGAACAATCTTGTTTCTGACTTTTTTGGTACACCATTTTCGATAAAATTTAAACATCCTAACTATAATTAAAGTGAGAGTTGTTCAAAATTCTACTAAGACAATAAAGAATGATAGAATATGAAGATAAGTTGATAGTGAATTAAGAATAAGATTTTGAGGTACTATCGAAATTTTGTGATTTAATAATTTTGAATTGTGACGTTAACATCTAATTCGCACTTCCTAATATCGTCGAAACAAAATCTATTGTATCTTCAGATTCTAAACATATTAGTAAACAAGATAACAAAACGGTTATAGATGTAAACATTTTGTGACCCTATTTGTGAATTGTGGATCTAGAATTTTGTTTATAAATAGAGCCAGTGACACTATGACATTATGCTTTTATTATTACAAAATAAGAGTTGTGGTGTGATTAAACGTATATATAAAAATGATTGGCAACTATAAAAATATTACTAATGCATGACTATATATTTCAAGTATGAAATTATGAGTTTGATTGATAAATATAGGAGAAAATGAGAATAAACGAAAATGAGTGAAAAAATGAAAAAGGTGAAAAAATGAAGAGAAAAATATCCTGAGTAAAATCATATACCTCTGGTGTAATTCAGAGCAACATTCAATGTCTTTTTCTATTTGTGCACAGTATATATAGTAAATACCAAAATTTATATCCTATTTGATTGGTAACATTTTAGCTTAAACTAGAGTAAATATTGATCTAAAGTTAAAGTTTACTCTATTAATATGTTTTAGTCACACCTACATCAGTAGTTATACCAACAAAAATAAACATTTATTGACATTGGCATACATAAAAATACCAAAAAAAAAAAAATTATTAGAAGATTCTAAATCTATAGAATCGTACATTTTAAAATGAAAAGCTCAAGTTATGTTAAATTATAGTTTAAAAATATTATTATCTGACAATAACAACATAATTCAAATTATAGTTTAAAATATTATTATTTGACAATAATAATAGAGAAATACTTTAAAATAGTCCTAAAAAGTTTTTGTCACAAAATAGCCTATAATGAAAAAAAATGATCAAAAGAAGTTTATTAAGGGTGTATATATACATTTATAACTTTAGGATTAATTAATCTAGACTTAGGGTTTAGAGTTACGTGGTGGACTTTTAGGGGTGAGTTTTAAAATTTGAAAAAAAAATATTAAAATTTTCAAAAAAAAAAGTTATTTCAATCATTTTAAGGGTTCTTTTGGTGATAAAAAAAACTTAAAATTGTTATTTAAGAGAATTGCCCAATAATAGTTTAGCATACAGTTTTGTTTGACGAAAAATTGCCCAATTCTCTTAAATACAGTTTAGCATACAGTTTTGTTTATTTAGAATCTCTCGAAATTTGAAAGATAGTTACAAAAAAATTGCTATTTTAAACATACAGAAATTTTCGTCAAAAACTTTCAGTACGGATGCTCTAAATATCTAATTTGAACTTCATTTGTGGGTCATCCACTAAATCTCCCTATTTTCTAGTGGAATCAACTTACAGTAATCAAATTAAACTTACCAATATAAAAACCAACCCAAATCATATTAGTTCACCCGATAGGTAAACCATCCGAGCTAACTCTAGTAGATGAAATCTGAGTCGCGCTTTAGGCAGAGGCTATCGAACACATGAACTGAAGACAACAGTATTTGAGAATTCAAAATTAAAATATAGCAGATATTCAATGAGATCAATATAGCTTACGTGTTTAATAACTATCTAATGAAGCAACTGCGTGGAGATTTTTTTCTTCTTAAAGGCTTTCAAAACTACGTGGAGATTTCTCCATAATAAAAATGCAAACTTGGTAATATTATCTTTCTCCGAAAGCAGCCAGACAAACATATAAGAGTAAAAACTCCTAGCAAGACAATCAATTATATCGTGAAGCTATTTTTGGCCCCTATCAAGTGAAGTCATTTTTTTATAGATGATGAGTAAGAGTTTCAATAGAGTATATAAAATAGAATTAAACATATAGTTTTTTTTGTAACTGATTTATTAAACATATAGTTTAGCATACAGTTTTGTTTCTATTGCACATAAATCTTCTCACTTTTTGTTTATAATAAAAAGATACGAGTTATAAATATCCCAAAAAGCCTATCAGTTTTACATACAAAATATGAAGTTTTAATTTGGGATGTAATGTGTATGAAGATTCCATTTTCCGAAAGTGGTGTATGCAACTAAATACTCTTATTTAGTGAAAACGGTGTCTTAACCGAAAAAATTTCAGTTTTCACTTCTCATATCTCTTTAATTTTTTTTCCAACATATTTCATAAATAAAGAATACAACGACAGATAAGTTTACATGTATACTCGAAATTCTCTTTCTACTATATTTTATGTTTCGACTGGTTTTGGTTTTCTGTATTTGTGTTTTTTTCTCAAATTAAAATAGCTATTGGTATAAAAAAAATATAGTTAGTGTGGCTATTTACGTTTGTCCGTCTGGTGCTCGAAATTCTTTTTCTATTATATTTTGTGTTATTTACGTTCTGCTAGTTTTGGTTTTCTGAATTTGTCTTTTTCAAATTAAAATAGCTATTATTGGTAAAAAGAATATAGTTATTGCGGCTATATACGTTTGTCCGTATACTATGCACTTGGGCCAAATCGTTTATGAACCAAGTAAATAATGTTTTAATTAGAATGATTATCAAATCTTCACATAGATATCCATTCAAGATTTTCTGTCCAAGAAACTTATCTATGCATGATCATGATTATCGGGCTAAATAGAAGGTTTTTTAAGGGGCACTAACACCACAAAAACTGTTTCTAAAACTTCCTAATTAAGAATCGATTTTTTCTTGTTTTTTGCACTGTTCACGGATCCCACTGACACGTGACGGTTTACGATTGGTTCGTTTTTAAATATATTTTAAAAAAAATTAGACAAAGAGAAAAAAATAATAATAACCCCAAATAGAATTTTAGAGTTAATTATGCTCTAACTACTCTAATTAATGGATATATAATATCCTCATGTGTTCATCCACCGTCCGCTACTACAAGATGCAATAAAATGCTACAACGTAACCAGTAACTAAATAAATATTCTCTCAAAGATTTAAGAAGATAAATTCTAACGACTTATATTTATCTTCTCTATTAAAAGAGAAGTACAATTTTTATCTATCATAAAAAGTCACAATAGATCCATTTTCATAATTACATATATTGATTATTTACATTAATCTATTAAATATATAAGATTTCTAAAAATATTAAGAGTTATAAAGATATTAAATTACAAATCTGTTAAGAAGATCCTCACAAAATTTTACTAAATTATTTTAAATATTTTTAATAAATAAATTAAATAATTTTGTAATTAATTAAATATTATTATAATTAATTTTAAACAAAATAAAATAAAATTATACGCTATTTTAATTTTTTTCTATATTATATAAAATAAAAGTAATATATGAATTAAGTATGAAAATGATATTAAATTGGTAAAGTAACATATTTACAAAAATACTTTCATTTAAATAAATAAACAAAATAGTATTCACCATTTAAAAATATTAAAATATTATTCACCATTTTTAAAAAGTAAAATTTATAAATTATGCAATATTAATATAAAATAGAATAAAATTATTAATATATGTTAAAATTTTATATCTACAACTATATATTATATTATTTATTTATTTTAAATTTACAATAATAGATTATCATGATTACATAAAAAGATAATAGAATATAGCTAATATTTAATTTAAGTTCTATTTACAAAATATACAATTCAAAAAATTTAATTGTTTTAATTCACTTAAGCTAAATTTAACAGTTAATTTTAATTATGACAAAATATGTAAAAACAATTATAAATATTTTCATCAAAATTATCATTTTTTTATATAAAACAATCATTAGTTTATTAACAAAGAAAATTAAATATAATTTTTTAAGTTTAAAAGTTATAAAAATGAAAAGTTACCCGCACGGATGTGCGGGTCTAAGTCTAGTTATTGTTCAAAATAAAAGCATGAAGGAATTAACCATAGTTTTGAAAACCAGATCAGATCGGCCGGTCGAATCGGTCCAACCGTGACTCATTGAAGAAGTCGAATCTGGTTCGATTTAAAATCTAGATTTACAAAAAACCAGTAAAACCGGCTAAAAACGGTAAATCAGTGATCCGGGTCAATTTCAAAACCTGGTTCGAAAAAATCAACATATAATTAATGTGTTCTTAATTGTTATTAATATTAAAACTATCACTATTTAGTTAGTTTTCTATTTAATTTTATTTTCTTAAAAAATGTAATATATATATATATATATATTTTAGCTTTCGTATACTATTCTTATTTTGCTTTATTTATAAAATTTAGGACTTTATTTATATAAGTAAGTAAATAAATACGGAAATTTATATCAGTTTCAGTTTACATAGTATTCACTAATTTATTATATATATAATTAAATACTTAAATCTATGTTATTTTTTATTTTTTTAGTTAATAAAAAAGAACATATAACATATTATATGTAGAAATGCTTCTTTTTAGGTGTATATAGTGTAATTATATATATTTAATTCTTAAAAACAAAAATTTCGGTTAGACCTTTGAACCAGTCAATCCATAGCTATAATGATTTGGTATTTGGTCCGATTTTCAAAAACATTGGAATTAACCGAATGGTTTTTTAACGGTAGCTAGGAACTTGCTGAACCAACGGTATAATAACCCAACATCTGAAAACTGGTCTTCTTATTAAGGAGATGAAACGTATGAACTAAGTGGGAACATCCATGTATATATTTTTAGGGGAGATATTCATATATTATGGTGAGCTCATCGAGCGATACAAACAGTATTTTAAATCAAAATCTTTTAAACAACAAAACTTTGATCCAGCTATCCCCAGGTCAGGATATTTAGCTAGAAATCCATACGTACAGAGTGACACAAAACAGTTGTCACTATGTCTATACGATGAGACAACAAGGCCGGTCTAATTAAAAAAAAAACATGTAATGTGTTGGAGATAAGCCTCAATAGCTTAGAGCCTAAGTTTCCTATAACAAGTTGGTTTATGAAATAATGTTTAGTGCAATCCTTATAGAATTAGGAGTTATCTAATACTATAGGAAATATGAGTTATCTAGCACTATATATATCATTGATGAGTTGTGTCAATGATAAGAAAAAGAAGAAGAGAACACAATAGTTTGAAGTGTTTAGTTTTGAGCTATTTTCTAAACATAATAAAGAGAGATATTCTTTATACAAGTCTTGTTGTGTTCAAGTTGAGTTTCGTGGTTAAACACAAACACGTTCTGTTCCTTTTATTTGTTATCAGAGCACAAGGTTTTGATCGATCGTTCGTTAGTAAGAAAACCGAGCTATGGGAGATCTTACAACAACCACACGTCAAAAGGAGTTTGACAAAACGATCTCGATCCAGTGTCCTATGCTTACCTCTACGAATTACACCGTATGGTCAATGAGGATGAAAGTTCTGTTACGAATTCATAAGGTTTGGGAAGCTGTCCAACCTGGAACAGATGAATCAAACAAGAACGATATCGCAACAGCGTTGCTATTCCAGTCCATTCCGAAGAATCTTATACTGCAAGTTGGCGAACAAGACTCACCGTTAAAGATATGGGAGGCGATAAGCAAGCGATATCAAGGGGCTGAGCGTGTCAAGGAGGCACGACTACAAACCCTTATGTCAGAGTTTGAAAGAATTAAGATGAATTCTTCAGACACAATAGATAACTTTGCTGGAAAGTTATCAGAATTAGCGGCAAAGGCCGCATCCCTAGGAGAAACTATCGAAGAAAGCAAGCTCGTGAAGAAGTTTCTCAACAGTCTACCTAGAACCAAATACATCCATATTATTGCCTCTCTCGAGCAAGTACTCGATCTGAAGACAACAAGATTCGAGGAAATCATAGGAAGACTCAAGGCCTATGAGGAACGTATTAGAGAGGAGGAGAACTATGGAGAACCGCAAGGAAAGTTGTTACTTGCAAGCTCAGAACAACATAGTTCTACAGGAGGTAGAGGATATAGAGGTCGTGGTAGAGGAGGCAGAGGATACAGAGGACGTGGTAGAGGAAGATACAACTCACAAGAACGTTCTACAAATCACTCTCTCCAATCGAAAGATAAGAAAGAAAAACCACCTCTAGTTTGCTTTCGATGTGATAAACCTGGACATTGGGCTTCCACATGTCCAGAAAGATTACAAAAGTTAGAGGAGGCAAATAAAACAGAGACAAAAGTAGCTGATCCAGCCCTCTATATGCACGAAATTGTATTCTTGAATGAAGAGAATATCATTCCAAAGAATTACGTGAACCCTAAGGATGAAGATGGAATATGGTACCTCGACAATGGAGCAAGCAATCATATGACCGGAAACAAGCAATACTTCTCGGAGCTCAACCAAAATATAAAAGGTAAAGTTAAGTTCGGAGATGGATCATGCATTGAAATAGGAGGGAAAGGATCAATTTTATTTCAAAGCAAAGCGGATGAACAACAACTCATCACAGATATCTACTACATCCCCGAGCTTAAGAGCAATATTTTGAGTTTGGGACAAGCTACGAAAGCTGGTTGCGATGTCAGAATGAGACAAGATTACTTGACTCTACATGATCCAAGTGGAAGACTCTTGGTAAAAGTCATACGGTCGTCCAACAGACTTTATAAAATTGGTCTGAAGATTGGAAAACCGATATGCTTACACACAAGAACTGAAGATGAAACTTGGAACTGGCACGCAAGGTTGGGACATATAAACTTCAAGACGTTAAAAGCTACGTCCAACCAGAAGATGGTCTACGGCTTACCAGAGATCAGAGAAGAGAAGAAGATGTGTGAATCATGTTTGGTCGGCAAACAAACACGTCAAGCGTTTCCAAAGGCTACCATGTACCGAGCATCCAAACCACTCGAGCTTCTTCATGCAGACTTATGTGGTCCGATAACACCACCAACCATCGCTCATAACAGATACATATTTGTCATCATTGATGACTTCTCAAGATACATGTGGACAATCTTGATGAAAGAAAAAAGTGATGCGTTTGGTATGTTCAAGACGTTTAAGAGTCTGATAGAGAAGGATCTTGGAGAAGAGATCATTACTCTGAGAACCAATAGAGGAGGTGAATCCACTTCAAAAGAGTTCCAAGAGTACTGTGACAAAAGTGGGATTAGGAGGCATCTCACAGCTCCATACACACCGTAGCAGAATGGCGTCGTGGAAAGAAGAAATAGGACGTTGATGGAGATGACAAGAAGCACTCTCAAGGCGATGAAAGTACCAAACTACTTATGGGGAGAGGCAGTGCGTCATGCAACATACGTGATTAACAGGGTGCCTACAAAAGCCCTTGTTAACATGACTCCATACGAATGTCTTATAAAGAAGAAACCGAACCTTGAACACTTGAAGGTTTTCGGTTGTCTAGCTTACTCAAAGGTTGAAGCAGCAAACCTCAAGAAACTAGACGATAGATCATAACCATTAGTGCATCTTGGAATCGAGCCAGGATCCAAGGCATATAGGTTGTATAATCCCTCAACTAGAAGAATCGTTGTAAGCCGAGATGTAGTTTTCAATGAGAAAACTAGTTGGAACTGGAAGGGAGATGATGGAGGCGATCCAGGTATGTTTCAAATGACGTGGGGAGACGTTATTGATGAAGGTCATGGACCATACAATGCTGGAAATCCTCAAAACAAGTATAATGAAGACACAGATACGTCTGACTCTGTTCAACCTCATTCCAAGCTTGAACAAGAACAAGATCAAGAGGGAGTAGAAACTGAAGAAGTTGAATATGTTCAACCTCAATTAAGACGATCAGACAGAACAATAAAACGTCATGATTATCTTAATGACTACATACTTCAAGTTTCAGTGGAATGTGAGATTCTACTCTTGTTGATCAACAACGAGCCAAGATGTTTCAGATGTGCAAAAGAATCAGCCGTGTATCGCAAGGAAGAGAAAGGAACGCTTCTCATCGTTGCTATTTACGTCGACGATCTGTTCGTCACTGGCAATAGTCTCAAAGCCATAAGTGATTTCAAGAAAGGAATGTCATCTAAGTTTGAGATGTCAGACCTCGGAAAATTCACTTATTATCTTGGTATTGAGGTGTTTCAAGGAGAAACAGGAATTGAGCTTAAACAAGAAGGTTATGCAAGGAAAATTCTAATCGAAGCAGGTTTAGAGAAGTGCAATCCGACTCAGATACCTATGGATTTTGGACTGAAAGTCTCAAAAGCTACAGAAGAAACAGAGATAGATCCTATGAGCTATAGAAGGAATGTCGGATGTTTAAGGTACTTGTTACACACTCGTCCAGATTTAGCTTTTTCTGTTGGAGTCGCAAGCAGGTATATGCAGAGCCTTCGCAAATCACATGGCGAAGTAATGAAGCAGATACTACGATATCTCAAGGGAACTGTCGCATATGGTTTGAAGTTTAAGCGTGAAGGATCAAAAGAAATCACTGGATACAGTGATAGTAGTCATAACATCGACCAAGACGATGGAAGAAGCACTACTGGTCATATGTTCTACTATGGATCATCACCTATCACGTGGTGTTCATAGAAGCAAGACACAGTTGCATTGTCTATGTGTGAAGCCGAGTTCATGGCAGCAACGGAAGCAGCACGACAAGCGATATGGTTACGTGATCTGTTAAGCGAGATTACAGGCTTTGACACATCACAAGTTCTCATAAAGCTTGATAACATGTCTGCAATTGCACTCACCAAGAATCTGGTGTTTCATGGTAAGAGCAAGCATATTCATAAGCATTATCATTTCATACGAGAATGCATCGACAAGGAGCTAGTCGAAGTGCAACACGTTCCAGGAATGGAACAAAAGGCGGACATTTTAACTAAAGCTTTAGCGCGAATCAAGTTTACTGAGATGAGGAACTTGATAGGAGTTCAAGACATGTCCAAGAACGAATTGAAGCTTAAGAGGGAGAATATTGGAGATAAGCCTCAATAGCTTGGAGCCTAAGTTTCCTATAGCAAGTTGGTTTAGGAAATAATGTTTAGTGCAATCCTTATAGAATTAGGAGTTATCTAATACTATAGGAAATAGGAGTTATCTAGCACTACATATATCATTGATGAGTTGTGTCAATGATAAGAAAAAGAAGAAGAGAACACAATAGTTTGAAGTGTTTAGTTTTGAGTTATTTTCTAAACATAATAAAGAGAGATATTCTTTATACAAGTCGTGTTGTGTTAAAGCTGAGTTTCGTGGTTAAACACAAACACGTTCTGTTCCTTTTATAATGTCCTACTCTAAAATACAAATTTATACTCTCGTTCTTCATATATATTTTTTTCATAGTGCCCTATATACATTGAAAATTATTGTAAAAATGAGGATACCCTAAACGAATTGGTTCTTTTGCCTATGCTCCGGACCAGGCATGTGAGACGAATCTCTCTAACTAGCTAGTTCTTCAGGGATTCTACGTCAGAGAGAGTTCGTTGGCTAGCAGCCATTCTTTCGGGTAAGCAACCGTTCAGTAGTACGTCAGAAAATATGCACATACTTTTGTTATGTCTTAGCAGACTTTACATTTTTTATTGTTCTATACTAGGCTCTCTAACTCGAGGTGAAGCGTGGACAAACCCTTACGGACTTAACCAACGTACGTACCGTCTTAGAAGATAGACTTTTGCTTGTGTGGAATGTAAACATGATCTCACATTTCGTTTTCTGAACCTTTTTTCACCACCACTCTCTTTTTTTTCTTTAAATAGCTATCTTATCGGGTAGAAGAATAAGTTCAACACATTTATTATATATATGTTTTTCTATTTTATTTTATTAAAACATCAGTATCATGGCTATATCAGTTAATTAGTTTAAAGTAATTCACTTTCCCTTTCATCATCCATCAAAAGAACACGATTCTCATCAAGAATATGAAGTACAAAGTTATCTAGTTAATCGCACTTAGAAAGTGTTTTAGTACAACTCTATATAGATAACGTTCTCTCTTATACAGATTACAATAAAAAAACTATTTTCGACGAATTTAACTCTTAACCTGGAATTTTATTTTTTTTCTCTTTGATAATAGAGAATAAACGTATCTGAAAAGTATAAAGAAACAGAATAAACAATAAGGAAACTGTTCGCCTGTGTTTACATAATAAAGAATAAACGTATAAAGAAACAACATAAATAATAATGCTATCAGAAGACCAAACTTTTTCTCTAGAAAGAACATTAGGTAACATAGTAGAATTACAAGTTATAGCATTATGATTGGAATATATTATAAGGTTACAGTCATAATCATGCTAATCTTTAGGATAAACTTAACTTTATATCACCGGCCTAGCGTTATGTCGATTTTGCGTCTTTTTGTTTTGATAAATGTCGATATCATGTCTTTAATAGATGATCTAAGCCTTTTGAGTCCAAATCAAATGTCATGATTAATTTGACCAGGTATAGATGAAGAAACGGGAAAAAAACTTATTAAAGTATTAACAAAATTTTAGTTTAGAAGATTTGCAAATAATATTTTCCATATCTTGGAAATACAAAAACACAAATTATAATTCGTATCGACAAGGCACACAAAAATGTTGGTTGATAAAAATATAGTACTAATGATCGAAGTTGTATTGAAATTACCTATTTCAAACTGTTATATAATTTTGTGATTTTGACAATAAATTTTCTAATCATTTCGGTGAAAACTTTGGTCACAAATGAGTGTTGGAGAGGCAAAACACACCAAAAAACACATGATAAAAAATTGCATATATCCAAGCTTGTAATGCATCCAAATTGTTAATGATAGCAAATCTAGTTTGGCTGCTAAACACTAAAGACCAATCCACCTTAAGTTGCCTTTTACTTTGACGAAACTCAATTCTTATGAGTTGTAAAATAGATACCCTTTGATTACTTTATTAATTGCTCCTTAAAGCTTATACCTAACAAGTAGTACTCTTTGCATTACTTTTGCTTAACTGAACTCATTTGGTTGAAAGAAAGGCTACATTGTCTTTTAAATATCTCAAAGTCGAGTCTAGTGAATGGATTGGAAAGTCTAGAAGATAGAGAGGTATGAGTCATCCAAAATTTTAGAAAATGAGAGATGTAGAGTAGAAGTGAAAAGCTTGAGGTTGAGGATTGTGGATTGTGGATTGTGACTTGTGGGGTTTCACGTATCATCATCTTGCGCACGAGTGTCAAAACAAATCTTTTTCCTTTTGCCAAAACAAATCTAGCTAGTTTGTAGAGTTAGTGTTGGTAGGCAAATTCTTACATCATTCTTCTAAAATATTATTTCTTCTGTTTGCTACAAAGTAGAAAGTTGATTAGTGTCATTATCTCAGTTGAAAAAAAATTATGACTATTTTGTCAGTGGTATCTGATTAAAATGACCGATGGAAAAAATTCAGTATCACATGTTGTGGTTTCGAGTCTGTTTCAGTCCGAATCTCTTAGTATTCAAAAAAAAATAACTTTCTTTCCCTCAGAAATTCCTTATGACATCACATAAGTTTCAGTTTTCTGGAAGAGTAATTATCAAACTTATGAATATTCATCTTTTTTACCGCTGAAAATGTCTACAACAACCAACATAAACATAACATGTAAAACCTGATATATAAGTTCAATCAACATGACCTTTAATTTTCCACTACTAATACTATTACCATAGCTGGTCTCTGAATCAATCTAGTAAAGTCTATTCTTGAGACTCCCAGTGTTGTCTTTTTTTTTGATGTTTAGTTTAGATGCTCTTTTTGGTCTGTGGCCAAGTTATAGAGGCCAACTTTATCATGAACTGAGTTTGAGGACTTGATTGTCACATTTTAGGAAATTATTAGTTTTTTATCATCCGCACTTGGACAACTTTTTTTAAAAGAGCCCACAAACAAAGAGAATAAGAACAACGTGAAAGAAAAGCAATAGAAAGAGAAAGAAAAGAACACTGCGCCTATCCTAAAACAAAGTAAAAATAATGTTTTTCCCACAAAATTACAAAATCATGTTTTTTTTTGCTAAATTTGAAAATTATATATTCCAATAAATCTAAAAATCATGTTTTTGAGTTTTTCGTCCAAACTCAAAAACATGTTTTCTTCCAAAAAGTCAAAATCATGTATTTCTGTAAAAACTGTAAATCATATTTTCCGCCAAATTTACAAAATCATGTTTCTTCGTAAAATTTACAAAATTATGTTTTTACGCTAAAATCAAAAATCATGTTTTTCCTCTAAATCCGCAAAATTATTTTTTCAGGCAAAACCATAAAAGCATTTTTCTGATAAAACCAAACATCACAATTTTTCGTCAAATTTGCAAAAACCAAGTTTTTTTCCTAAAACTGCAAAAACATATTTTCATTCAAACCACAAAATTTTCCATCAAAATCATAGAATTTATTAAAATTATATTTTCTCATCAAACCACAAAATCATATTTTTTTGTTGACACTGAAAAAGTATTTTTTGGCTAAATAAAAAAAAACATTTTTTTTAATCAAAGTATAAAATTTTCAGTTTTGGACTATGTGGATAATTCATTTGGTTATAATCATATTTGGAATTAGTCTTATTTGGACGAAGTTGATCTTGTTCTGTGTGGGCTTATACCATCGATGACCACAAAATAAGATTGTCCAGTTGCATAAGCTCATTTGGACATAGACAACTCAACTGACATCCCTTGTTCTTTCTATCAGTTAAGCAGATGCATCATAAGATCGAGAGGTGGACACTTAAGCTACAAGAAATGAAAATTGCATCACAACAATAAAGATTTATGAAGCTATTGTTTCTCTCCCACTAGTAAAATCAATAAATAGCAATTGAACAGCCATTTTTTCCATGGCTATAGAGAATTTTAGTATTTATTCCGTGGCTATAGAAAAATAAAAGTGGCTAATTTTCCATAGCCACGAAAATTTTCTGTATAGCCAGGGACATTTGCAATATGATATTTTTCAAATAACTAAGTTTTTGTGCTGTATTCTTTGGTATATATATTGTTTTGAAGAGCCTTTAAGAGCACCTCTATCGAAAGTATTAGGATGGAGTTCTCTGACACAAAAAATAAATAAATGAAAAATAGAAAAGAGAAATTGGAAAAGTTCTCGAACAATGAACTGCAAAAATATGTGTAACAGTAAATCCTCATGTTTATCAGTCTATAGTCAGTTGCTTTTTTACCATTAAAATTTAAATACATAACTAACTGAAATTAAAATTACTAATATTTTATTAATAAAAACCTCAAATTAGCATCTCTACCATTGGAGGTGCTCTAAACTGTATCCATTTTTCATTCAAACTTATTTTATAGATTCTTTTCTTCTTTAGCATACCTTCTATAAGTACTAGGCTTCTCGAAGATCCATTATCATAAAACTTCCAATGTTGAATTCTTACTGCTAAAACTATAGTCTCAGCTGATTATGCCACTTGAGAGATAAAGATAACTGAACTCGTTAGGGACTCTCAGAGGCGAAACCACAGTATAAAGTATAGGGGCCTCGATTAAATTATTCATCTTAAAATTTTGTCTATGAAATCATTAAAATTTTACTAGGTAAAAGTCAGTTTCTCAACTGACCTTAAACAAAATTTTCACCAAAAGAACTCACTGAATTTTTTTTTATCAATTTTATTAAAGAACCAAAAAACCTTTATACTCTTATTGTATAGATATATAAATATAAATAATTGTTTAAATAAAAATAAAATATTAAAATATTTATGGTTTTCGAAACTATACTTTTTGAATTTGAACTTTTTATAAAAAAACTTCAAATTTTTAAAAACTATTTTGAAATTAAAAAAATCTTTTTGAAACTATTTTAAAATTTTATTTTAAATTTTAATATTTATTTATTTATCTTTTAAGATCCTGAACCCACTCATTAAACTTCATCTATCAAATCTAAACCTAAATATAGATTAATTAACTTTAGAGGTATAATCGTCTAATTATTTTTTTAAGGGAAAATTCCATAAAAATATCCCAACTAAATTTCATTAAGCTTTTTAATACCCCAATTTTTTCGCTACACAGTTTAATACCTCAACTAATTATTTTGCTCATTTTAATATACAAACTTTTAAATTATGCCCATTTTACTACCCAGAATTTATTTATTTTAGTTAAAATACAAATAAATTTCAAATGAAACTTAGAAAATCTCAAAAAATTAAAAAAATACTCTCAAAAATTCTAATTTTATTGCTTGTTTGAAAAATAAAAGTAACTAAATTTTGTATAATATTAAATTTCGTAATATAATTTTAAATTTTAAAATATTGAATTTAGTTTGTTTTCTGAAATAAAAAATAAATTTATTTTTTTGACATTCAAGTTTAATTTTATAAAAATTAAAAAAATTCTGATAATTTATTTACCTTATTTCCTAAATATTAAAAATAAAATTAGAAAATTTACATATTTTCTCTTAGATTTTGGATTTTTTTTAAATTTTGTTTGAAACTTTGTAGTATTTTTAATTAAAATAAATAAAGTTTAGGTATTAAAATGAGCATAGTTTTAAAAGTTAGTATATTAAAATGAACAAAATAATTAGTTGAGGTATTAAACTGGGTATCGAAAAAGTTTAGGTATTAAAAAGCTTAACGAAATTTAGTTGGGGGTATTTTTATGGAATTTTCCCTTTTTTTAATGAAACATTTTAGTTATTTTAACTCTTATAGGATATATTTTAAAAACTTTTGTAAGAGTTATCTTAAAGAATTTCTCGATGGTAAAATCTATCAAGTGCATTCCTAATGTTTCAACTTTCAAGATTGTGTCTTTCTTTTAGTTGTATTTTTATCTTCTATCAATGATGCACCAATACAAAGAAAAAGAGCTAGATTCGCCCCTGGATTTTGGAACATTTGAAGAGCTGAAATTTTCCGTAGGCAAAAAAAGGATGTCAACGTTTCTAAGACTGACCCGTCTCTAAGAGTGTGCACAAGGAGCTTTTATACGGCACCCAAGGCACTTTTAGTTACAATTTAGTGCCTGCTTTAGAAAAATTTAAAGCCCTATTTTAAAACAATTTGTATCTTGTTATTATAAATATAGAACATGCGCATGGTCCATTAAGACAATGAGACGGCCATTGACTACTATGTAGAAAGCCATCTGAACTTAGCAAAGAGAATCAGGTAAATGCGCACATGAGCATCATGAATGTTTCTGCAAACGACAATAGTTTGGTAGGAAGAATGAGAAGCCATAATCACAAAGAAACCTAAAATGGAGTAAACTATAAAATCTCTCCACATTGGTCAAATCACCTTGAAAAGAAGGTTTTAGAAGAAGATCACGGACTTGCCAATTCAAACCCTGATCCGTTTAAAATAATATCCATGTCAGTCCATTTATATTTGTACCCAAATCCGTTTATTTTAAGTTTGTTGGGTATGTCCGTATGTGTAACCTGTTAAGATCCATTTATTGATTTTTTTTGTACCAAAATAACAAATTTATACATTTCTTTTATTAAACTGTTTTTATAAAACTAAAATAACAATATAATAAAGGATAAATTACTGTGTCAAATTATTATAAATATCAGATCATCATAAATAAATAAAAACATAAAAAATCTTCTAAACACAAATATAACATAAATATTATAAAACAATAAAAGGTCGAGTGAAAATAAAAAAACTACTATTCACTTATCTCTCTGTCGACCAATTCAGATCTGAGTTTTATCTCCGGCCTTCGGCCGCGCGTCCGAGCGCGTGTCGGCGCCGGAGCCCCCCCCCCCCCCCCCCTCTTCTCTTTCTCTGGTTTTTCGTTTGCTTCTCCGACGCGCTCTTCACTCTCTCTGTCTTGTCCGTTGCTCTGCTTCTAGAGGCTTGTCGGTGTCGTCTTCGCTCGAGAGAAGCTCCGACTTCGGTTTAGTTCAGCTAGGCGGTGGAGTCTCGACACGGGGTTGGTGAGATCGTATTCGGTGGAGTCGGATCTTAGGGGTTTTGCAGGGAGTCCCTTAAGCTCCTTGGAGGGGCGGTGGCGCGTCGAGGAGGTCTTTTGGCTCACCGTTTCGTCTTGACTGTAGGCTTTGGTCTCTTGTTCGGAAGGAGGTGAGTGGTTCAGGGTTCAGGGCATCCGACTTCTCTTTGGTGTCTTGGAAAGTCGATCTCTGTGTCTCTGAATCTAGGGTGCCTTGGAGGTTCAGTTTAACTCTTGGCCGTGCTTAGCCTCGACGCCGATGCGTGTTGGTGTTCGTGGTGTTTGGTGCGGGTAGTGCTGCAGTGGTGCAAAGGCGGGGACGTCGTCTATGGCATGTCCGTCGTGGCGTTGTGATGCTCCGCTCGATCTCTCTTCCTCTTCGCGGCTGCTCGGTTTCAGACATCATGTGGAGCTCTGTCGACGCGTTTCACTTGGTTATTGCTCCGGTTCTTTGTTTGTTGTTGTGAATCGTGCCACAGGTTCACTTTCGGACATCTCAAGCTAACCCTTCTCCGGTTCTCGGAATGGGCGATTGTCAAGGCAATAGGCGGTTTCTTGTGGTCTGAGAAGCGGTGCATTCGGGTTTTGACACATCCCAGTATTGTGGGTGATTTGCGCTTGCGATAGTGTTGTTTATCTAACGCTTTGACAGGTTTTGGAGCACTTCTGGTTCGTGTAGCTGCTGTTGTTCTGTGCCCGCCATCTTGCTTTTGTTCGTGGATCATAGGTCTTCACCGGTCTTGTGTCCCCAAGTATATAAGGTGTGTAGAAGAATGTATAGCCGGTTCTTGAGCGTTTTTCTTTCGGTTTGTTCTCCTCAACCCTCTTCTACATTACTTGCGCGTTAATTGGCGGTGACAATTATAAGTGTTGAGAAGTCCATTGGAAGCTAGCTACTCCAGAGACGTTACGGGAATTCCCGGCATCCGAGGCAACGAGGAGAACCTCACGTTCTCGTACCTCACGTTCTCGTGATCAACGTCAATGGTAGAGAACGGCTTTCCATTCCTAAAAAATTTAAAACCAACCTAGCGGAATGTGCCGGGTTTAGTGGGTGCGCGAAGCTCGGTTGTAATACATTGATTTGGGAGCTTTTGTTCTGCTCAAACTTGTAACCCGAACTGGTTTCCCGGTTCTGCCGGTCGGTATTAATATAATTTCTTATTAAAAAAAAACATAAATATTATGTTTCAAAAAAGAAAAATTTCAATTATACCCTAGTTTGATACTATTTGTCAAATTTAACATTAATGAATTCCTATTTCAAAAATATCTTAAATTTATGATAAAAATAAACTAAACTAATTTTTAAAAATATTTATAAAACATTAAGAAACTCAACTCCACCCATTTAATACTAAACCGTAAACAATAATCACTAAAATGTGAAACAAAATATTAATATATTTATTAATTAAAGATATTTTGAAAAGTGATACTTAACCTATAGTATTTTTAACAATTTCTCTTCAAAAAACATATAATTAGTTTTTGTAAGATTTTTCTTCAAAAGATTGAGTTATAAATTTTTAAACATACATTTTAACTACAACTTTTTATAGATTTTTATTACTTTTGAAAATTTATTTTAGGCAATAAGCAAACTTAACCGACACTTTTTTATTTGACAGGTAAGATTATTAATAGACGAGACTAAATGGACAAATCTGTTGTGAATCAAAAGAAAAAGGGAAACAGTTGTTCTTATTATTATTTCATAGACAACTATACATATATATAGGTTACACAATTAGGGTTTAGAATCTTCTAGAATATGGGCTTATGGGCCTAATGGACATCCACATAATAGTTCATAACACTCCCCCTTGGATGTCCATTATACAAAGTATTTCCTAAAGCGCATAAGATGCTGCCTCATTAAAAACCTTACCAGGAAAACCTAATAGGAAAAACCATGGTTAAGGGAAAAAGAGTGCAACGCGCATCTACTCCCCCTGATGAGAACATAACTTGAAATATCTGAAATTATAAAATCCGGTGATGAATTGATTTCTTCTCAGTCTTGGGCTTGAACGTTTAACTTTTCTTCGCAGATTTGAAATTATTCACTAAAGCTTGAATATCTTGACGACCGTAGAATAAAATGACTTTAAACCACTTGTAGATCGAAGCTAACATCTATGGCTAACTTCAGGCACTGGTCTAACTCTGCCAAGATGGGAATATCGAGCAATATTTGGGATATCGGTCGAAATTTCGTATTCTGAGACAGCTTGTATATGTCCCACGAAAACAGTCATATCTAGAGTTCTATCATTTATAATGACTTGATTCAAATTTGAGACGAAAATAGACTCAAAGATCTTTCTCTGGACATCAAGTTCATATTTTAGTTCCATGTAGAAGGTCTCCTTTGATTGGAAAACTTTCGACCTTCGATTCTGTCTCGAAAATGGAATGTTTCCTTGATTCTTTTCAAGTATGATTGATCTTGATCATTCTCTCCTGCTTCTCGATCTGAATTTCAAAAATACATAAGATTGATAGATCTTCATCACTGAAGTGATAATATTTCCTCTATAGGTATCTATCATTTGCGTGTTATTTGTTGCCTCATTAAAACCTTGACATGAAAAAAAACCAATGGGACAAAAACCATGATAAGGAAAAAGAGTACAACCAGGCGCATGATCATATTCTCCCCTTGGAAGCATCATCTTTGAGAGAAGTATTCTTATCATACATATCATCTTTTTAAGAATTGATATAATCATATCCTTAGTGAATAAACTCGTTTGATAGTCAGATAATCTCTTACACCATTGGACTTCTTGTCCATAACATTACTTTCACACAAAAGGTCATACCTCGGTCTCTTAGGACTACATGTTAGAATTTCCTTTTATAGACAATCTTCTAAACCTTCATATTTTAAATACGAGTTATTTCTCCTTTTCTTGTAAAAGTTACAAGTATGAATATCCTTTTTATCATATGAAACCATATCTTTCAATCATGAAAGAGATAATTAATTTCTAATATCCTGGTACTTCATGACCAAGAATTGTTTCCTTTATATACTTACTATACTCGCACGGTAATGTTCTCGAGAACTAGCACTTACTGCTTCTAGCAACCAGAATCCTTATGGGGTTTAGTGCTTATTAAAGTTTATACCCTTTTGGATCATTGACATAATTGTCATTTCCAGTGGCTTTCAATTCTTGCCAGACTAGACTTGAAAGTTGATGCTTCCATCACATGATGTGTTTCTTATAAAATTTTCAGGTCTTTGTGAGAACTCTTGTGCAACTACTCTTTACATCTCACAACTTTCCATCATCTCTTTCATTCTTTCACATAAATACTCATTTATGTGCCACTGGTTTACACCTTCAGGTGTATGGATTACTTGTCCAAATACTCTCTATTCAAGAGATTTAATTCTACATCGATTGCTTATTTCCACTTTGGCCAATTATTCCTTTGTGTACACTTATCAATAGATGGTTCCTGATCCTCATTCTCATCAACTGCTACATTGCATGCATCAATATTTTTCACGACGTCGATTTAATATTGGTTCTATAATGTTCTAGACATGACATAGCTATTTGAGATTTATTTATTCTCAGGTACCTGAATTTCTTTCTTGTCATGTTGTATGTCTCTTCTAGAGATCTTTAATATTTCATTCCTCGATTCTGCCATTTTCATTCATGCTCCTTTTCTTTTTCGAGGATTATTATATTTAGAACCGATAGGTCTATCACGCTTCAGACGTTCTTTAGACTCATTAGCAGTTTGATATTGTCCTTCTGGAACATATATTTTAACTGGAGCATTTACAGCCGATACTTGTGACTTAATCACTTTCTTATGGTCAATAAATGAGTCTGGCAACTCATATAGTAATAGAATTATCTCCATACATTCATTTTGGACTTATTATCACGCGCTTTAGTCTGAGGATCAATGATAATTCATTTCATTATTTTCCAGCTGTTTCTTTTCTCCCCTAATGTTGGATAGACTAACTTTGAGTCTTTCGATAGATCTTATAAAAATCTTCTAGATTTTATCATCAATGGAGATCATATCCAACATATTCATAACCTCATTTGAGGTCCCATCTTTTAGCTGTGTGGTGGAGCAACTACAACTTATCCAAATTTTCTAGATGGGATCTTTAGTTCCTGACCCAAAACCAATTTAATGGGGAGAGTACTTAATTACTCTTTGGTATTATGCGAATCAGTGCTGCTGCATTTCACTTATGAACATTAGTGACAAGATGTTCATCATGTATCTTTCATATAAAATAGTCATCAAAGGCTTGTGAATTCACCAGTTTTACTAATTAGTCTTGCAAACATTAGGTTGCGAATCAATAACAAGGATACATACGACCTTCTTGTCGATGCATTAATTATAAACATTTGGTGGATGATCAGTCTACCAGTGGGTGATCAAGCCCACTAACATCTCCTTGTATAAACATATTTCAAATCTATTTGACTGGTGAAATTGTATTCTTATATTGCCTTGTAAGCTAGCAGCATATAGCAGATGATTCATAAGAACCTTCTTGTTCTTCAACGAATATCCATATAATAGTATATCTTTCGCATCGTTCTTAAACCAGGATGGCATAACCGGTTTGCCAAACATTACACTTTGAGCAAACTTCTTGTTTACTTTTACATTTATCTCCATTTTCTAATCATTGTGTAGTCCAATGCAATAGTGCCTTGGGTAATACTTCTTGTTGAAAATATTCAACATTTTCCTTTACTTATTGTCTCAGTATTATTAGATTCTAAATTAAATCTCTTGGTTTTAATTTATAAATGACTCGTTAAGTCTATTTCTAGTGTGAACATATTTCTGGATGTTTCACTTATTAGGGATGTGGGATTCTCTTATTCTCCCACTCGAGATAATGACACTCCAAGTTCATATATCTTGGATTGAATCCCACTTTAAAATCAACAACGTACCAAATTTAAGGTCATGTGTTATATCAGATCCTTTTGACCTTTGAGACTTGAAAAGTATAACGCAATGAAGATTTCAAGCTGCGTTCCCATGGCCAAGCATGTATCTTCTCCTCTAGAGCTTCCAATAATCTTGATATTACAAGATATGATACTCACAATAATTTTCTTTCATCTTCAGATGATTGAATCATATCTCCTTTTATTACCATCTTTATTTTCTCAACTTTAAGTGAGATTATGAGTTCTAAAACGAAACTCTTGGTCTTGACCTTGACCTTTTCATATCCACATCGATAGCTCATCATTTTTCTCAGTCTCATATAGACAAGATATAGTTACAGATTTCAAATCTTGTAATCTTTAATTAGATAATAAATACATAATGAGCTTTAGGTAATCACATTCATGTGATCATACCTTTCTTTGGATTGTTCTCTAAAAATTTTGGATCATTTAAGGTCAAGTCAATTTAAAGCTTTCATATATAGAATGGTAATACATTATAAGAAAATATATATATATATATATAGGTATATGAATTATCATTAGCACATTTTATACTATTTAATAATACTCTTATTATTTTATCTTGGAGATTTTTACTATCATGCCATTAATTATTTATATATTGAAGTTTTTTTTTTTCAAGCATTCAAAAAGTATTAGATGATATGGAGAAATTAATTTCTCTAACTAAATTTTAGTTGACCATAAATAATGTTAAGCATGATAGAAAAATAATACTTATCTTGAAAGGAGAAGTGCATCGTTGGAGATATGACACATTGATGACATCGGGAACAATTTCAACTTCTCAACTGATGAAGCCCCATGTAAAATTTCATCTTTTACCCAACGTATAGTACTCTGTATTACTCAAAACTTTGCTCATGGAAACATGGCTATTATGTTAGTAAAATAAATACATATAATTATTTATGTAGTTTCTAATAATACTAAACAATCACAGGAATAAATATTGAACCATAACTGTTCAATTGTCATATTCAAGTATTAATTTAAGCCATAAACAATACAAGCATACATGTAAATTAATGATGAACCAATATTACATCATAAAACTAACGTAAAGCATGCAAATTGGTTAAGTTAAAAACAATATATGAAACCAATGATTATTTTAATCTATTCAAGCAAACGAATTATATTAAATTGTATGCATCCGTAAAGAACAATAAACTAGTGTATGCAACCATAATGAGAGAACAATATTAAGCGTCAAAGGACAATGTTAACAATACGTAGCCGTATGAATATATGGATAAATAATCATAATAGCTTGGTTACAAATATATGCAGCCGTGTAAATAAACAATAAATATATGTAAGTTTATGAATAATAGTCAACAGACAACAATATGCAGCCGTATGAATAAACCATAAATATTCGCAAACGTATTGAGCAATGAAAAATAATAATAATCATCAGAGTAAAAATAAATAAATTCATACGGATTTAACTAATAAACTGACGAGATTTAACTCAAAACTTAAACGATGATATGATCTCATTATGTAAAATTATGAACACTTATCTCAATGGTGTTGCCTCCATGATTAGAGATGAGTTCTGATGGCAACGTCTTTGACTCGATTTGGACACATGCAAACTGAGTCAATAGGCAAAAGAGAATGGAGACAACAACGATTAGTCATCTAACTTTTAAAGAGATTTACGTATGCGTACTAAATTCAACGAATAATATATAAGATGCATATGAGATGTTTCATTATGAGACGTGAGGATACAATAAATCTTTCCGTTTGGTTTAGTAATAAAAATGAATCATACAAGATATATGAACTTTTAGATACTTTGTGAATCTTTTATTACAGACTCATATTACAAATGACCAACCTTTTACAAAGAACAATCATCAATACAAACATAAATCATTATCTTTTAAATTAGATCGGCAATTATAAAACACTCTTTAAACAAGCGATGCTAATTATTCTGCAACGATACTAACTCATAAAATATTTAACTACACATTAAAGCCTAAAGTCTTGACATATACATATGCAGGCTGTACCAGAAATTTTGGTAAGCTTAAACCATCAACTTCTAACCAAACCAATTCAAACCTTTAATTTTATAGATCCAAAATTTAAGCATATGCAAACGTGAATTCCATAACTCAAACTATATATATTATATGATTATATTAAACTAAAAAGTTATATCAGACCAAATAAAACAACGTCGGCTGTTAAACCATGCTATAAATCAATAACTCTTGATTGATATCAAGGATGTTGCTAACGAAGAAAGGAAACAACATGATTTCGATTTTCCTCAAAGAAAAACAGATCAGGAATATTAAACCATTCCATTAAATTATATTATGCAGAATCAAACAAGTCAACGATTTGTCTCTAACTCAACTATAAAAAAATTAATCAATAGAATATTTTATGTAAAGTTCTTAACTGAACGAGAAGATTAAAGATATTTCTAACTTGAACGAAACGGTATCAAAAGACCTTAATACAAGTGACTAAAGAATCAGAGTAATCAAAGTCAATTTATCACATATAAGATTTAACATTGGATTATATTCAATGAATATCTTTGCTTACGTATTCCATTAAAGCACAAGAGAACAAATTAATTAAACTATGACTGATTGTAGAAAATACTTAGCTTTAGTCGATAGGCGGAGACAACGGGCACGTCGAATAGAGTTTTTAGATTTTACTCAGTAGCTAGGGTTTCGTGCTGATAACGTGTTGTGAATCAAGAGAAAAGGGGAAACAGTTGTTCTTATTATTATTTCATAGACAACTATACATATATATAGGTTACACAACTAGGTTTAGAATCTTCTACAATATGGGTTTATGGGCCTAATGGACATCCACATAATAGTTCATAACAAAATCCTTTATTTTTGGTTTTTTACACAAAGAAGGAAGAGAAATTAAAAAAAAAAAAATCTTAAGATGAATCTCACACGACTCCAAGATCAGACATGAAGCAGCTGCTAAAGTCGAGTCTTCGGAGTAATGAGTTAGTGATAAGAAGACGAGCAAAATTCTAGGAGCCACAAGCTCATTCCTTATCCAGATCAAAACTGATCTTTTATTTTGCTCCTTATTGAATGAAATAGTGGTTGTTTGTTTCTCCGCTTGTCATCTCTTTCCCGTTCATCCATTTATATAATCTATCCAGATTTAATAAAATTGTTTATTTATTTATTCATATAGTTCGTTTAGATGAATCATCAAAATGAATTTATATTTATTTTTTTATTTTCATTTACATCCAAATAAGTTTAATAAACAAATTCTTGCAATACTTTTATATTAATTTAACTATATGTTTGATATTAAATTTAATTATATAATCTAATATATTTACATTCAGATTATTTTAAAATTTGTATTTTGATATTCATAAATTATTATTTCATATAAATTTGCATTAAAAAGTATTACAATAATAAATTCTAATAAACAAAAGGTTTGATGAACATGTACTTAAAAAACTTCAAAATTTCAAACTAAAAAGAATATTAATAATAAACTGATTGTAATATTCAAAGAAATATATCTAAAATTAGTTTTATATTTTTGTGGAAAACGCAATTTCGTTTTGTGACAGAAACTTCCAGTTTCGGCGGAAAACCATAGTTTCCTGATTCTAACGGGAAAACGCGATTTTTTTTCTCTTTTGAAGGGAAAATGGATTTTTCTCTTTAGCAGAAAACACATTTTTTTTTTGAGAAAAATGAATTTCCCAATTTTGGCATAAAAACAATATTTTGGTGCGGGAAAGAAATTTTATGGTTTTGGTGAGAAAATGAGACTTTCAATTTTTGCGGAAAACAAAATTTTTTGATTTTGGTGGAAAAACGTATTTTTTTTTGTTTTGGTGGGAAAAAGTTTTTTGTTTTTTTTTGCGAGAAGGGGATTTTCGATTTTGACTTGAAAACAAGATTTTCCGAATTTGGTAGGATAATAAGATTTTTTGATTTTGGCGGGAAACACAATTTTCTTGTTTTGACGGAAAAACGAAATTTTCTAGTTTTCTCAAGAGAACTTTTTTTTTTGTTTCAGCTCGAGATTTTTGGTTTTGGTGAGAAAACGTAATTTGTGATTTTGACGAGAAAAACGTCATTTTGACTTTTTTGATTTTGACAGGAAAATATTTATTTTTTTGTGGTTTTGGCAAAAATTACATTTTGCAGTTTTATCATTTTTCTTGAATAAAAAATTATATTGAATTTAGTTTTGTAATTTATCAATTTTATCAAGGATATAATGAATATTATTACATTTTAACCAAACAATTTCCATCCAGATGATTTATTTTTAAATCAGACAACTAATATTCAAAATTAAACCCTAAATTTTTAAAACTCATTCAAATGAACCATCTAGATGACAAATTAACAACACTTTCATATCTATCCAAATGAATCATAAGGTAAAACAAACAGCCCAGACACTTCTTTTCTCATCTCCCAAGCATAAGGTTATCTAAGCAACCATTGAAAATAGCAGTGGTAAATCTGTAAATTCACAAGTAATTCAGGGATTTGCAAAATACGATAAACCTCACCAGACCAGACACTTCTTTTCACTTCTCCAATTCATGAACTCGATTTCTCCATTGCAAACATGTCCACCACATTGTTAAGAACAATCCAACCAAACCACTTCACACTTCTGGGAACCGCCTTGTTCAAAACCAGAAGAACAACCCGTCACATCTCCGTGAGATGTCTTAACCAAACCGCGACGACCCAGGAAACAAAACAGTCCTCCTCTCAATCAAGAACCGCACCAAAGAACCATGGAAGCAACAAGCTTGACGAGATCTTAAGAGACTACGAAGCCGTTATCGGCATAGAGACTCATGTCCAGCTCTCCACATCCACAAAAGCCTTTTGCAGTTGTCCCAACGGTTATGGCTCGCATCCAAACACGAGTATATGTCCTGTCTGTATGGGTTTGCCTGGTGCTTTACCTGTTCTGAGTTCGAAAGTTGTTGACTTTGGTGTTAGATTGGGTTTAGCTTTGAACTGTGATCTCTCTCTCAAGTCTAAGTTTGATAGGAAGCAGTATTTTTATCCAGATTTGCCTAAAGGTTATCAGATTTCTCAGTTTGATATCCCAATTGCATCTGGTGGTTATGTGGATGTGGATATTCCTCTTGAGTTTGGTGGTGGACACAGGAGGTTTGGTATCACTAGGGTTCATATGGAAGAAGATGCTGGCAAGTTACTTCATTCAGACACTGGAGATTACTCTCAGGCATGAGAATTTCTAAGTTAGGTTTGGTTACCTACAAGATGTTTCTTTTAGTTATGTATCGTTATTATTGTGGTGCAGGTGGATTTGAATAGAGCAGGAGTTCCTTTGCTTGAGATTGTATCTGAACCTGATATGAGAAGTGGGATAGAAGCAGCTGAATATGGTAGTGAGATGCAAAGGATTGTGAGGTATTTGGGAGTGAGTAATGGGAATATGCAAGAAGGTTCTCTTCGTTGTGATGTTAACATCTCAATCCGTCCCATTGGTCAAGCTGAGTTTGGCACCAAGGTCAGCAAGTTTCTTTCATCAATCATTTGTAGATTCTGTCTTGTTATCTGGTTGATGATGCAGAGTTTTATGTTGTTTTACAGGTGGAAATAAAGAATTTGAATGCGTTTTCAGCTATGAGCAGGGCAATTGACTATGAGATAACAAGACAGGCACTTCTATACAACCAGGGTCAAGCCGACCAGATTGTGACCGAGACTCGTCTTTGGGACGAAGGAGCTCAGGTCCTAAGCTAAAGAATCTTTCATCTATATCTGTTGTTCTATGATTATATCCACCAGCAACTAACTTGAGTGTATATGTTCAGAAAACAGTAACAATGAGGAAAAAAGAAGGGCTAGCTGATTACCGGTACTTCCCTGAGCCAGATCTACCAGAAGTGATACTCACCCAAGAATACATTGATAGCATCCGTGCTTCTTTACCGGAACTTCCTGAAGCAAAGCGCAGGAGGTATGAGGCGATGGGTCTAGGTATTCAAGATGTGCTTTTCCTTGCCAATGACGTCAGTGTAAGTCCTATTTTTTTTTCTCAAGAGAGGAAACTACCAGTGAGAGTAAAAGAGTTGAACTTTCTTATCACTGTTGTTGGAATGAATGGTTTAGGTTGCAGAATATTTCGATGCAGTCATTAGTAAAGGTGCTGATGTTAAGTCAGCAGCAAATTGGCTGATGAGTGATATAGCCGCTTACTTGAAAAATGAGGAACTTTCTATAAATGATGTTAAACTTACTCCTCAAGAGTTGGCTGAGTTGATAGCTGCAATCAAAGATGAAACCATTAGTGGAAAGATTGGAAAACAGGTCAGTTCAATCTAAAAATGTAATCATCTTTTTTGGGTTGGATCAGTGCCATTTAGTTCCAGTTTTTTGCAGATACTGTTTGAGTTGTTGGCCAAAGGTGGAACTGTTCAAGGAATGATAAAAGAAAAAGACTTGGTTCAGGCAAGTCCATGCTATTTTCCACAAACTGTGTTCATCAAAGGCGTTAGATTTTGATTGGTACGTAGCTGAAGTTTGCTTATGTGTGACATATGCTGCAGATAACTGATCCTGTGGAGATTGAGAAGATGATCATGAAGGTGATCTCTGAATCCCCAAAGCAACTTGAGCAGTACCGAAGTGGGAAAACCAAGCTTCAAGGCTTTTTTGCTGGCCAGGTAGGGCAGAGTTCAGTCTTTGCTTGAAAACTTGTAACCATCAGTTTTAAGTCTGATTTGTTGTTTTATTTTTTTGTTACAGGTTATGAAAATGTCAAAAGGTAAAGCAAACCCTGCTTTGCTTAACAAGATTCTCCTGGAGAAGCTCAATGCCAAGGAGTGATTGAAAGCTTCAGCTTCTTTGATTAAAACACACACCAAAGTGCAGATGAGATTAGTGAAAGTGTTGTTTTGAGTTAAAATGATTGTTCTTTAGAGATTTTTGTTGAATTTTTCAGTTTCACATAGACTGTTGTAATGGCAATCCAAGGCACATTGAATTGGTATAAAATTATTTTTGTTGCATATGGAATAAAAGCTGAGATTTTGCAATTTCCATGTGAAATGGAAGGAACAGAGAAGCTAAATGACAGAGAGAACACGTCCTAAGTGATATGGTAATAATATATTCATGAACTCAAAATGTAACAATGGAAAATATCAGTAACTTGAGCATCTAAATAAGCTTCTAGAGTTCATCGTGCAAGTGTTGTTGTAGAGGAATATTAACATTTGGGACTGTATTTTCTTCATCAAACTGTTGCCCAAGAGGCATGGCGTCACCATTTGCTGCATTTCTAGCCAATCGAGCTTTAATGGCAGCAGTAGTTACCTGTTGCAGTCTTTATCAATCAGAGGTTATATGTTTGAATAAAGCATTTTTTATTTGCAGAGAATTAATAGTTGCAATCCAAAATAAATTTTGTGCTTCCAACCCATTATAAGTTCCGGCCAGTACTATTAAGCTAGATGAATTTTTAACCTAAATCAATTGGTGATAAATGGATTGAACTATCTATCTTATATACTAGTTAATGTGGGATACTTTGTGTCTAATACAAACTTTCAAGATGATGGCTCTTTGATATCATGTTAAACTAAGTAGACTTTCAACCTAAAACCAATTAGTCTGGATTGACTCATCTATCTTATATACTAGTTAATATCCCTTTCAACTTTTCGATTGGGATACTTTGTGTCTAATAAGTACGGTATGGAAGAGTGTCAAAATATTTTTCTTGTAAACCAGATATGGTCGGATGAAGTTGTTCTTCAAAATAATCTCTGTTGCTATCAAAGCTTGAGTTAATCATATGGACAATTGACAAAAAAAAAAAAAACCAAAACTTAGGTTTTTGCAATAAGTTCATTTGAGCGTATTTCTAAAAAAAAACAATTGAATTTCATTTAATAGGTTTAGACCAATCTAAAAAAAATGTAAAAATTAATTTAGTCTAATCAAAAAACTTATTTAAAGTTTTATAAAGAAAAATATGAATATTCTTATAATTAATAATTTTAAAAAGTTTTCATTATAATGAAAAGTAGCATTATCTTTCATTCTTGTCCTAGTTTCTTATATGATTGTTACATTTGACAGCTTATTGTAATGAAATAGAATACTATCCCAACGCGCTGATCTATTTTTTTCCTCTGATTTTGATTTAAATCCGCAAAATCATTTCCCCTCGACACTATTGCGATTCAAATCCGCAAAACTCCTTCCATTTCTGTTTGGAATCTCTCAGCGTTTTGGTTGATTTTGCGATCTGAGAGAGACCAGATCCGAAGAAGAAACAATGCAAGCAAGGCATGGGCACTCGTCGTATCGAGATCGAACGGACGAGTTCTTCGGCGTCGTCGAAACGCTGAGGAGATCGATTGCTCCGGTGGCGGCGGCGAATAATGTGCCGTACGGTGGAGGGAGAAGAGAGGATCCGAGATCCGCGGCGGTTATGCAATCGGAGTTCAATAGAAGAGCTTCTGTGATCGGTATAGCTATCCACCAGACGTCTCAGAAGCTATCCAAGCTTGCTCAACGTAAGTTTATTAATCACTGAATCTGGATTAACGTGGCTTGCTTAGGAGTTAGAACGATCCAGAAGCTCGTTGTTGTACATGTAATTTACTGGTAGAATTTGCTTAGACGGGATGGGGTCCACGGATCGAGAGAATGGGGTGGAAGGTCTATTAGCCGTGGGCAGTCGGGTCGCTATACCTAACTACCCGATCCGAGCTGTAAAAATACCTTAAGAGACCTTCTAGAGTGGTTTTTCAGGTTTTGTTACCTGAACTTGACGGGTAATCAAAAAAACCCGAAAGACCAAATTATTATCTGAAATAATGTTTAAGATATCGCTAGGTGGTGCCGTAGAGAAGATTATTGTTTAGATGGATGTCTAAATCAATTTTTTAAATGCAATTTAAAAAAAAAAGTCGTTCGGTTAGATCCAGTTTGTGATTAAAAGGCATTTTAGACCAATTTTTAGAACATTAGTATCAAATAAGTAATATTCTAAAAATCGCTAGGCGTATTATAGAGGATTATGTTTAGATAGACGCCTAGACCAATTTTTTGAACGCCTTGACCGACTTTAAAAAAAATCGTTTCGCTTATAACCGATTTTCCGACTAGGCGCCTGCCTAAACCGATTTTTAGAACAACGGAAATAAGTATTCAAAACCTAAATAAATAAATACCGACCATATATAAAACCCGAATGAAGCCTAAAACCTACTTCACGTAGTTCATGGGATGTGAATTCTTGTTTGGAACATTGAGCATGGATGATTCTGAGAATGTTTCTTTGTTATAGTAGAAACGGAAGAAGCTGTTGTTGTTTTTATATACACTTTGAGCATATGATTTTATTAACTTTGTCATTTCTTTGCAAAATCAGTCGCAAAAAGATCATCAGTTTTTGATGATCCCACCCGGGAGATAGGAGAGCTGACGGCGGTAATCAAACAAGAGATCTCTGGACTAAACAGCGCTCTCATCGACCTTCAAGCTGTACGCAACTCTCATAATGATGAAAGGAACATCTCTAGAGACACAACTACTCACTCAGCCACAGTTGTTGACGATCTTAAGAATCGTTTGATGGACACTACCAAAGAGTTTAAGGATGTTCTTACTCTGAGAACCGAGGTTCTTTCTTCAGAAAAGACTCCTTTATTATTCAATGTAGTATGATTGCTAATTAACTTGAGAGCTTTTTGATTTACTGGGGTGCTGTTTGCAGAACATGAAGATTCATGAAAATAGAAGGCAAAGATTCACGAATAACCCGTCAAAAGAATCAACTAACCCATTCGTTCGCCAGCGCCCTTTGGCTTCTAAGCCTGCGCCTAGTCAACCTGCTCCTCTTCCATGGGCTAATAATGGCTCTTCTTCATCGTCATCTCAGTTAGTCCCAAGGTAATGTTCAACTCTGGCTATGAATTTTGTACGAGAATTCAAAACTTTTCTATATGTTCTGCATTTACAGGAGGCAAGGAGAGGCTGAATCTTCTCCATTGTTGCAGCAGAGTCAACAACAACAACAACAGATGGTCCCGTTGCAAGACACTTATATGGAGAGCCGTGCAGAAGCTCTACACAACGTTGAATCAACAATCCATGAGCTAAGTAATATCTTTACACAACTGGCGACCATGGTTTCTCAGCAAGGGGAGATCGCTATCAGGTTCGTCATAACTCAAATGTGTATAGCTTCTTAAAATGCATTGAACATTTGAGGAAAAAGATGTAATATAATATGTTGTTTAAACATTGGTTTGTACAACAGAATCGATCAGAACATGGAAGATACATTGGGGAATGTGGAGGGCGCACAGAGCCAACTGGCCAGGTATCTGAACAGTATATCGTCAAACCGATGGCTCATGATTAAGATTTTCTTCGTACTGATTGCATTTCTCATGGTTTTCCTCTTCTTCGTTGCCTAATATTGAGATATTCTTGAAAGTGTTTCAAACATATAAGACATGGTTCTCATTTTCTGTCGTATTGACATGTAAAGACTAAAGAGAAAGGAGTCTTTATGCTTCTCTGTTCAGATTAGTGGAGATTTATGTATTACCAATTTTTTATTGTAAAATTGATTTACGTTTCCCAAACATTTTTGTCATTCTGCTTCCCTTTCACAACTACTATACATTTTCACCATTCACACTTTTGGTCTGAGAAAACCAGACTTGCCTTAGTTTGCTTGTGTTGTGTAACTTGCAAGTACTGATATAAAACGGACATGTGCTTGTGTACAAAGCTGGAAACACGAGCGATGAGTTTGTTGAATGTCAATACAGTAACATAACATGTCACATTTAAAGCTGGAACAATAAAGTGAACTCATTTTCATACGTTTAGCTCTTCCACTTCAGGACCTAGTGGCTTAAAGAGAGCGTCCACTTCGCTTTCTTCTACCTCGTCTAAGCTTGCTGGTTTCCATTTCGGATTCTGCAAGTTAAAAAAATCACTCATGAGATGAGCTTAGAGTAAGCATCATGTAACATCATGAACCGAATGAGCATAAACAACCAAGATAATGAGTGGTAATGAACAAAACCTGGTCCTTGTCGAGCAAGACTGCTCTAACACCTTCAGCGAAATCACCACGCAAGGCTGCTCTCAGAGCAATGCGGTACTCCATTTTCATCACACCATTAAGCTTCAACATGGAAAGAATAATAAGTATGAACTTGCGTTGTAGTTGGAAACAAAGAGTTTGGACACTCACCGTTGCCATCTCATTGTCGGTTTTACCCATGGCACAAGCAACTTTGGAGAAGTACTTATGCGTTAGGTACAGAGAAAATGGTGCTCCTTTACCAAGGCCTTGTAGTGCTTCATTAGCCCACTCTGCAACTGTACACAAACATTGAGTCCCATGATGCAAACAGCAACTAACAGACATTAAAACTAGAATGTGTATCTATCTCTCATACCTGAAGCCTCAGTGCTCTGCTGGTACTTCTTCAGCTCTTCGATTGTTTCCTTAACAGATTTACTAGCACTAAAAGCTGTTTCTATTTGAGGCAACATCACTTTGAGGTGAGCTTCAGAGTCAGGATCGCTGCTGTATTCTGATAAAGTTGATTGAATGTCTTGATGAGGATCCTTGGAACTGTATTACCAAAACATGCATGGCTTTGTGAATTACAAAACAGGCAGATAACAAATGCTCCTATTTCACATGAAATCTAGGGAAAGAGAAATCCATAAATGCAGGGTAAGAAAGAAGGGAGTTTCGCGAGGGGCTTACATGTTTGCTGACAGAAAGGCTTGTTTGAGAGAACCTATCTTTCCAGATGTCACATAGTGTGTCCCAAGACCCACAAATAGTGCATCTGCAGGTGTGGAGACTCTTGTCCCAGTCATACCAAGATAAGCACCTGCAGAGTTTGAAAGTCAAAAAGCTTCGATTGGAGACTACACCAGCAATATGAAACATACATCCTGAACACAATGACCATCTCAAATCCTGAATGACAGGAAAACTCTGGATGTACTAATAACCAACATTTTTCACAAGTTATATGTAACTTTTGAGAAACAACCTTGGCCAGTTTCCCTTATTCATTATTATACTGGATTAGAAAGTCAAGGCTAGGAATCTAGTATATGAACATACCAACAGACCCTCCACCAGGGCTATGAGCTGCTATATAAGAAAACCCAACATCTGGAAACAAGCCGATTCCATTTTCTGGCATTGCCAGGACCGTCCTCTGGAAATGATTTGACAATGCAAAAACTGTCACAAACCATGCTATCTGAAAAGAAGCCCAGACTAATATTTCTTATTTGTACCTCGGTTATCACACGGGTAGCGGCCATGTCCAGAAAGACCAAGGCCAAAACCCATTGTTATGCCATCCATTAAAGAGATATATGGCTTTTTGTATCCAGCAATCTTGCATATCAGGGTATACTCAGCTGTAAATACCTAAAAGAAAGCAAAGCTATGAAGTCAAGACATCATAAACAAGAAACATACAGCTAATCATGGGTAAAGAACACTTTGCATAACACATAATGCCAGTCAAATAGTAAGGAAGTGAAAGTGGGTACTAATACATTCAATATGTTGTAAAAATTCTAGACAAAAGAGTGTTACCACATATATCAATTTGATCTCACCAAGCTAGAAGTTACCTAACACATTAAGTATGTTTAGCAGGAATAGTGCTCGTGTAAAAATGAGCTTGTTTCTATAATATCAAGTAGCAAGTTTTGGTTTCTAATACAATTGCATGTTCTAGTCTTTTTCTAGTTCCGTTTCCGTTTCAGTAAGCGAAGAAGAAAGCGCACAACCAGACCTCTATCATATCTGACAAATGATTTTTGGTTGTAATCTGCTTCACATCACCACCTGAAAATAAACTAAGACCATAGTTATCTACTATCTATCCGGTTTTGACTAGATAAAGAAGTCTCATTTGATGCAAGCACAATGACTCCAAAAAAACCCCACTCCCCCCTCAGATAAAACACAACACAGAGCAAGAACTGATGCTGGAATCCAATATATAACACAATGATTCATAAAGAAACCTTTTGCACAAGAGGCGTGTGTTTGTCCCTTAAGATATCTGAAACAACTCCTTTAATATCCATACCTGCACCATTCATACATGGTGTCACTCCCACAAACACTTCCCCAGAGCACTAACCAAGACTAAACACTATTAAGATAAGACCAAAAGTAACATACTTTACCTGCACAAAAGGCTCGAGGAGTGCTACCTTCGACAATAACAAACTTAACTTTGGGATCAGATTCCCATTCATCAAGCAAGCTTTTGTACTTCAAATCCATTTCTGTAAAAAAAGAAAAAAATCAAAACTTTCATGGATCTGAATAATGGGTTTTTGATTCATTAAAGAAAAATACAAAAGGGACCTAGATTCATGGCGTTGAGAGCTTTAGGTCGATCAAGAGTGATGACAGCGACGCCATTTGGATAAACGTTTCCTTTCACGAACTCTTCTCCGCCGCCGCTTCCACTGGCCATCGCAGAGAATTTCCGGAGATCCGACACGGAGTGGTTAGAGGAGCGGATAGCGAAGGCAAGAGTCGTTGATGGTTGTGTGGAGAAGAAGAAGCGAGAAGAAGCCACACCCAAAGTTTTGATCATTCTTTGATTCTTACCGATTCCAACATCAAACACTTTTGTCGGACGAACCAAAGTGTCAGTGAGTGTTCGAATCCAACACAAAAGGTCCACTAGTCACTCGGCCCAATGGAAAAACATGCCTAATACCCACTAGTGATTTGTTTATAGTCCTTGTTCGATATTATCAATAAAGAGTTCTTTTCTTTTTTAACCACAAGAACTTCTATTAGATTATATAGCAAACGGAGAATACAATAAATGAATCAACCAAACCGAAGGTAACAAAAATACATTAGATAAATGATCCTATTAAAGTGCCTTTTTTGTAAGAGCATCATCAGTTTGATTTCATTCAAGATTAACATAATTCAACGAACTCTCTTTGAGAAAATTCATCCAATGTCTTATATCAGAAAGAAAATAACTCAAATCAATATAATCTAGGACTTTGTTTATAATATTACATAGCTCTGGGTTGTCTCCTTCAAACCAAACTTTTCTCTATCCTCTAATCCAAACTTGTTTCATCACATATAGAAAGCTACTAGCTTTCCCTTCCAAAGGAGAGTGAATCCTTTAAACCTTCGCATTACATGAACTGAGATGTTTTCCTTAACTGTCACATACAATCTAAGCAGCCCTGACAGGGGCACGGGAACTGAAAACGGGATCGGGGACGAAAAATGGCAAAATTATTATTTTTAGATATAGGTAGAGCTTAGGCACGGCAACAAATATAGATATACATATATAATCAGTTAAACATAAAAGCAAAATATAATTTATATTAGACTGTAATATAGATATACATATATAATCAGTTAGGCACGGCAACAACACAGTAGTTCAGTTAGTCAACATTTTGATCCTAATTTGACACCTCTAATTTGGGTACAAAAATGTAATAAACTGATAGTTAATTTTTCCATTTTGAATGGTAAAATAGTCACTGGCCCTTTATCTTCTCCACACAGAAGATATGCAACCCTAGTCTATGGCTACCAGAAATTTTATTACTTGATTTCTCTGTTTCCATCATCTCATATTAATTGCCTTTAACGTGTAAATGATAGATGTAACATTCTTAATCATCTATTGAGCAAATTATCAAGAACATGGCTTAGAAATGTTTCTGAGACATCTCGGTCAGCTCACTGATTCGTCCGCATTTAAGTCCTTGTCGTGGTGTTGTCCATGCATTACTTGAGACGTATTGGGGACGTTTCGAGGAGTACCTGTGTTGTACCCGTCCCCTCACCGAACCCGATACGCAAGACAGCACCAACCCAACGTACCCGTGCAACCTAGCGTACAATTCAACCAATAACACATAAGCCATTTCCTGGCTTAAAAATACAGTCAAAGTTGCATTTAATCCAATCATAGGGTGGTGGTTCCCAAGCAGAAGACTTGAGGATCCTGGGAGGTCTTCTAGTATTTTCATTTTGGACATTCTTGAACTATTCCATGTTTGCCTCAATCGCACGCCTAATATCTTCACTTGGATGCACACTTCTTTTAGCAAAAGATGAACTCATTCCTCGATTTACAATTAAACCATACGATCCAAAACAATAGTTGTCGATCAATATCATTCTCCCGGTAACATTTTAGAAACTCGAAATAGAGTTGAAATGTTCTCTTCCAAATGTACCGATAATTGATGTGAAGGAAGCATCGAAGAACACCTCTAGATGGTTGAAGCATAGGGACAAATAAACAAGACATGATTAATAGTCTCTTCTTCGACACAACATC
>CAJHQQ010003052.1:0-51981 GCA_905132885.1 Moricandia moricandioides
CCTTCGCTCAGAAGAATGATCCCTGTCGAAAGCATCGACAAACCAAGCATAGAATTGGCGATGGGCGTTCACATCATCGACGATCTGGACGAACATATAGACGACACTGATAGAGCTGACGAACCCATTCTAGAAGAGACGACAAGCATGATCGATTGGCGCGACGAAATCAAACTTTACATCTCCGACGGAATAACGCCAACAGATCTCTGGGCAGCTCGCTGCTTGAAAGCTCGATGTGCATACTACGTCTTACACAACGAAACCTTTTTCGGTGGATCTCAACCAAAGCGCTGCTTCGATGTATACACGGTCAAGAAGTCAAATAGGTACTCGAAGAAACACATGAGGGCGCAGGTGGAAACCATTCAGGAGGGCGAGCATTAGCCATCAAGATCAAACGACATGGGCACTTTTGGCCAACAATGGTTGTAGATTGCGAAAAATTCGTCGCCAAATGCGAGAAGTACCAACGTCACTCCCCGATGATTCACCTTCCAACAGAAGTTCTCACAACCACAACAGCGTTGTATCCGTTCATGAGATGGGCAATGGACATTGTAGGCCTCCTACCACCATCCAAGCAGAAGCGCTTCATCCTCATTATGACTGACTACTTTACTAAATAGATCGAAGCCGAGTCATATGCAACCATACGCGCCCACGACATCCAGAAATTCATTTGGAAAAACATCATATGCCGACACGGGTTTCCCATACGAAATCATCACCGACAATGGCTCTCAGTCATTTCTGCCAATTTTTAAGAACTTTTGCTGCCCTATGGAAGATTAGGCTGAGCAAGTCCACACCAAGATAACCTCAAGGAAATGGGCAAGATGAGGCGACAAACAAAAGCCTCCTTGACGGAATCAAAAAGCGCCTGGAGGAAAAGAAGGGAGTCTGGGCCGACGAACTCGATGGCGTCCTTTGGTCACACCGTACGGACACCACTACGATCAACAAACATGACCCATTTCTCCTTATCACACGGAAGGGAAGCTATGTCACCCGCTGAGGTCAGGATCCCAAGCCTGCGGCCAGATGACACTTACCGAAAACGAAGAGCTCAACAACGCGATGATCATTTACCACTTAGACCAAATTGAAGAAAAAGAGATCAAGATCTCCTCCGCATCCAGAACTACCAGCATTTGGTCGCCCAGTACTACAACAAAAAAGTCAAGGAAGGTTTTTTCAGGAAGGCGACCCTAGTCCGTAGTAAGTTTTCGAGAATACCCGTGAATGGCAAGCAGGCAAGCTCGGCACAAACTGGGAAGGACCGTATTTGATCTCAAAAATCGTCAAACCAGGTGTCTTTGAGCTCACTGAGATGAGCGGAGAAAAGGTCCCGAGATCATGGAACTCCATGAATCTCAAGCGATACTATTACTAAGGCAAAGCAAGCAAGAAGACCGGTCGCGCTCCTGCCTATACCAAAATAACACCCCAGGAGATTCCCGCCGTTTTTTTCAAGCATTTAATTTTCTCGTAAAGGTGAACTACGATCGGTTTGATCCCCGCCTGTGGGGTACGTAGGCAACCTCTCATGAGGCACTCTAAATATATATATATATATATATATATATATATATATATATATATATATATTATATTTCCCAAGAAATAAACAAAATACAACATCACATGCAAAAGCCGTCACAAACCAAGTAAAAAAGGGGATCAGTTCTCAAGTGTTGCGGCTCCGTGCTCACACTTCAAAAATTTTGCAAACGAAATACGAGATCAGTTCCCAAAGTGTCGCAGCTCCCGCACTCACACTAACAACATTTCGCCAAAAAAAAAACGGGATCCGTTCTCAAGTGTTGCGGCTCCGTGCTCACACTTCAAAATTTTTGCAAACGAAATACGGGATGAGTTCTCAAAAATGTCACAGCTCCGCGCTCACACTAACAACATTTTGCAAAAAAAAAAGGGAACCGTTCTCAAGTGCTGCGGCTCCGTGCTCACACTTCAAAAATTTTGCAAACGAAATACGGGATCAGTTCCTAAAGTGTCACAGCTCAGCGCTCACACTAACAACATTTCACAAAAAAAACGAGATCAGTTCTCAAGTGATGCGGCTCCGTGCTCACACTCAACGTTTTCGAACATGATACAAGACCAATTCCCAAAGTGTCACAGCTCAACACTCACTTGTCACAACACAAACATCAAGAACAAAACAAGTTTTTCGATTTCACAACAAAAGCATCAAGACAAATGACAAGAAGATCATCTCATAATAAAGTCCAACATAACCAAAAATGATCGACATAAGCGATCATAGCAACAACAAAGTCAACATAACAAACTCCGGGAATGACAAAGACAACAAGTCCTACAAATGTCAAACAACAACAAAACAGAGATAATCAAGAGACCACACATGGTCCCGATGGTAAAGCAAAGACCAAACTACGAGCTCGAAGGAGGACAGCCCTCACGCCTAACAGCCGCACCCGCAGCATCTCCACGCCCAGACGAACGACGACGACTTGCATCCACACGAAGATGAGCCGCATCCTCAACACCCGCAGTAAGAGACGACGGGAACAGGGGAAAGCGGAAGGTTGAAATCAAAAGAAGGAATTTCAGCCAAGTCCTTATCATCAATCCGAACAGGGACAAGCAAACTTTGCCTTCCTCATCCCTCTCAGCCAACTCATATTCAAGATGTTTAACCTTACTCTCGGGAATCTTTATTCCCTCCCCCTTCCAGACCTTGAAAAGCATCAAGCACCCCTTTGATCTGATTCACCCCATACATAGCCTGGCGAACAACCTTTTGATCTTTCACAAACCTCTGCATCTTCTCAAATCGAGAATTACAAGTAGCAAGTACATCATCATGCCTCGCCACCACCCTATCATGTCCTCTTGCTCATCAATGCCTTCGCTGTTTTTGATACGATCAGCGTCCATCTCCTGACGTTCCTTCACACGTTTCTCATTCAAAGCCATCTTCGCTTTAAGCTGTTTCACCTCCTCTTGCCGCAGCCGAAAGCGCATCTCTTTCAGCCTCGTTTTCTCACGCCAAGCGGCAACCTCCCCAGAACGATCAGCCGCGTCCCTAACCTCAGCAAGCTTGGCATTTTCCCTCTCAATCTCTGCCTTGACAACCCCAAGCTCCTCATCTTGGTTATACACCAACCGGTTCGCAAACTTTGCAGCCTGCGTAAAACATGCACAATCAAACATCATACCGAAACAAAAAAAAAACAGCAAAAAAGGAAAACAAGATTCCTTACAATAGCCGTATGACGAGCATACTCCTGGTACCACTCCAACACGTGTACAATCATCAAAAGGATAACTCCCAGCAGCACCAGGCGACCGAAACAACTTGAAAAAGATCACCACAATCTGTTGCCTTACCACCAAAGGCATACTCAAAAGGCTCAAAGACAACCTTCTCCGCAACGGAATACGTCTCAACCACCAAAGGCATTCTCAACCTCGGAAGGCATCTCAACCACTAAAGAAACAGTCCTACAAACCTTTAGTGGTGGCCGCTTCGCTTGACAAACAACCATCGGTGGGTCTTTTCTTAGGATCACCACCCTTACTCGATGAAGTAACTCGGGAATCACTAGCAACAACAACCTCTTTTCCAGCGCCGACGACGAGCAGAAGACGGCACAGGAGCAGCAACACTGTTAAGACCAACAACAATCTTGGGAGCAGGCGCCACAGGTTCTACACTCACATAACCTTGCCCAACCTCAACAGCAGGTACACTAGAACTACCTCTGGCAAAACAATCAACTAAGCTCGGAAACTCACCAAAATCCATCTTCCCACAAACCCTCCAAGAAGCTAAACAAAAATTTAAACATCAGAAACATCAACATCACAACAAATGCAATCACACAAACAACAAATGCATGATTCCTTTTAAAAAAAGAGGGAGAAGAGTCTACCTAAGTCAACAAACGGGAGACAACGCCAAATCACCGACCTACTCACCAAAGACCAATCTCGAGCCTTGGTCGCCTTAAAATGCTCCACACACTCCTTATCACCAATCGAAAGAGGAGGACCAAACGAACGACGACCTACATATACAAATAACAATAAAAAAGAAACACTCTCAAAAGCAACCACAAAGAAAAATCAAACGACCATTATAAGGATTCCAACTACTCCTAAAAGGATCAGTCATATAAGAAATATCAGGAACCGAGGACGAATTAACCTGAACATAGAAAAATATCCTAATTCAATCATAAGTTTTTCTCTTCTTCTCCTCAACAACACCACACCTAGCCCTCATGGATACATAAAAAGCTCCGTTTGTTTCACACCGTGTAATACGCACAATATCTTCAAAAAGATAAAGGCTCATGTGCACACCAATCTCCGCAGCTGAAAAAAGAGCAGCAACCATGTTTCGAATAGACGCAGGAGCCAACTGAGAAAGAGCAATAAGGTGTTCGTCACAATACACAAGCAACAGCCTCGAAAGAGGAAACCACAAGTGATACTCGGCGAACCAGAAATCGTAGACACAAATCCACCCATCCGGGACCATCCACAGACACTCTTCCTCTTCTGGAATACACATTTCCACTTCACCATTGCGACAACAGTTGGCCAAAATCTACTTAATCGCATCACCATTGACTGAAGAAGGAAACAATTCTGTAGGGTAATCAATAAGAGGACCCGAGAAACACCTAGGCCTCTCCCTCTTCACATAACAATCAGAATCAGCAAGAGAAGCAGCCAAAGAATCCTTTTAATTTCCCTCAAAACATCTCCAACACTAGCTCTGCGATTTGCGTCCGTGTCAATGCTACTCAAATCGGCATTTACATCAACGCTCTCCCGTTCACCATTAAGAACCTCCAGATCATCACTAAAATCATCATGTTCATCACTTACATCAACGTGCTCTCCACCATGAGTACCGCCTTGGTCATCAACGCCATCACTAGCAGCATCACCTCGCTCATAAGCAGCGTCAACGCCATCATCATCATCAGCATCATCGCCCCCATTTTCGCCAATATCAATATCACCTCGCTCGTTATTAATATCCTCACTTCCACCACCATCAGCAACAATGCCTTGCCAAAATCCGCCAATACCAAAGCCATCATCATTATCCACAGATTCCTCTCCAGCCAGAGACCACGAATCCGAATCCGTTTTGGATGTTAACGAATCCGAAGATGAACTCTCAGCAACAAGCTCTTTCTCGACACGGGAAGCAGCGGCAAGTTTATCCCTCATACTTAGTCCATCACGTGAACCCATTTCTCCACACCCCGATCTTGATTCCGCAATAGACGAGCTCAGGATCATTGAAGTAGCCGGGAACGATCTCGGATCCACCAAGGACGAACTCGGGTTCGCAATAGACGATCTCGGATCAAATTTTGCGCAAACCAGATTCAACCCCAGCACATCATCACCATTATCAATAATAGCACCAACCTGCGGCGGAGCAAAAGCAACCAACGACGGGGCTCGAGATCACCACAAACGAGCTCAATACCCCCATCGACACGCCTCGCTCGGCAGAATCAAACAATGCAACAGCTGAGCCCTCTCCACAACCTTTGTTTTCGGCCCCAGCAATGCCAGTGAGCCCACCCTCCAAACCACGAACCAAAACAGATGACGCCGACATAACCTCCGACGACCCCAAAGCTAGCACCAATGAGCTACGAACCAAATCTGACGAGCTAAAAACCACTCTTTACGGCTTTGGGATCACGACTAGCGAGCTAGGAACAGAGCTTGTCCCCTGCTCATCAAGACAAGCCATAATATTTCCCGAGTAATCCATGGTTCGTGTCCCCATAACTCCCCCATGTTCGTCGCTATCTCCAGCAGCGGCATCAACGACTCCAGAAGACGACGCTCTTTCGCTTAAGGATAAACCTAATGCTCTTTGGAGTTTCGTAGGAAACGAGAAGCATCGACTCATCCTAAAAACCGCTTCACCTCAACCCGCACACGCAAGCTCAGCCACAACACCACGCAAGCTCAACCCGCACACGCAAGCTCAACCACAACACCACGCAAGCTCAACCCGCACACGCAAGCTTACCCACAACACCACGCAAGCTCAACCCGCACACGTAAGCTCAGCCACAACACCACGCAAGCTCAGCCACAACACAATGTAAGCTCAACCAAATGACCACAACCTCAACACCACGCAAGCTCAACCACAACACAATGAAAGCTCAACCAAATGACCACAACCTCAACACCACGCAATCTCAACCACAATACAATGCAAACCCAACCAATGATCAATCTCAACACCACACAAGCTCAAAACCAACCTCAACTTGACGAGCTCGGCCACCACGAGCACCACCCCTCCCGCGACGACCTCAACCCACGCACAATCAACGACGACCACGAGCACTGGCAAAATCAACCCGATGACACCGACCAACGAACGATGACCCCGACCAATGACCGACGACCCCAACCACGATAACCCCGACCAACGACCACGACCCCCGAGCAAAACAACCTCAAACACCGAACTCAACCAAACCCGACGAGCTCAGCCACCGCAAGCACCGGCACACCCACGACGACCCCAAATCCTGACCGACGACCGCAGGCCCAAGACAACCCAAGATGAGCTCGAACCCGACGATCCCAAGCCTGGCGGTCTCAACACCCACGAGCACAAGCAAACTCCATCATCAACGAGCTCAACCTTTCCAAGACTCGACGAGCTCACCCCCTCATACACAAACGACCACAGCAAAAAAAAAAAAAAGAGAGAGATGGTTGATTGTCGGCAGAGAGGGAGGAGAGCCACAAAAATAAAAGAGATAAGGGAGAGAGAAAAGAGAAGAAAACACCAAAAAAAAAATATAAAATTTTTTTTTTTTACCTTGCCACTTCAAATGAAGACAAAGAATAAAATGAAAACCAACACCCCATATATAGGGAGTAAAAAAAATGTGTGTCTCCCTAATTCCCAACAAAAAACATACCAGACCTAATTTTTACACGGAAGATTTCAAAAGAATTCACCAAGAACCGACACTTGGTGAACTGTGGGAGGGGGGGGGCTATTGTTGGAGATGGGCTTAGCACGGGCCCATTAAGAGCTAAGCCCAAAATCAGGCCTCGCCCGCTAAGACAACAAATGGTGATTTCGTTAGAAGACAAAAGTATTTTACTATAAAAGGAACTAGTCTTTCACCCGCGCGCCCGCGCGGATGTTATTTTTATGAATATCAAATATTTTAAGCAATTTGTTTGATATAACTGTATATATGAATGAAACTTAATATTCGATATCCGTTATCCGATCTGGGATCTCATCCGCTTCAAAAAACGGATATTCGGGGATCCTGATAGTGATTTTACGGATTCGACTGATCCAAGTACGAATTCGAATAGTAAAATTTAGGTCTGAATATCCGGATCTGGATATGAAATATTTAAAATTTAATTATAGTTATCTATGTATATTATATATACTTTTATATAAAATAACTAAAATTTTAATTTTAAATTTGAATGCTTTTAAAGTTTTTTAAAATAATAATTTTAAATAGACTGATAGATGGTTAATATTTAGGTTTTTAATTAAAAAACAGGTCCAAATATCCGCGTGTATTCAGATTTTAGTCCGAATATCCAGATCCGGATAACAATTTTACGAATCCGACGAATGCATATCCAAATCCATATATCCTAAAATACCTCGAAAATTCGATCTGTCTTAGACATAACTGTGTATATGTATTATATGGTGATTAAAAAATTTAAATTTATAAATTACATAAATTATTCTTATTAGATATATCGTACAAATGAATAATACCAAGGTTCTAAAAATGGGTCTAGGCGGCGCCTAGGCCCCCGCCTAGGCGGCAACTCGGTCCTATCCGAAACGATTTTCCTAAAATCCGATTTATACCGATTTATACGATTCAAGTCGATTTAAATTATTCAGAATCAGTTAAAATCAATCTAAATTAGTCCAAATATGTTAATTTAAGCAATAATGTTAGTATATATTCACAAATTTACTAATTTCTTTTATTTTACATATCTAATTTTGATAATTTATCACAATAATTTTATATTTATTTAAAAACTAAAATATTTCATATAAATGTCATATATATATATATATAATAAATCAATAATTCATTAACGCCTAGGCGAGGCCTAGGCCTCGAATAATTCGCCTAGTCGCTAGTCCTCTATAAAGCGCCTAGTTACCGCCTAGCGATTTCTTGAACATTGAATAATACATTGTATTTTTTTGTATATAACTATTTATAATAAATATTAGTATGTATTTTAGTTACTAAATTGTTATGGAAAATTACATGATTTTGTTATTGTAAATGAATAAGTTCAAATTATATCGAAAATTATTGACATTATTAGTTTTTTTATAGTTCAAATATAGTTGATTAGCTTATATGAATATGAATAAAAAATAAAACTAATTTAATTCTATATATATATATATAAAAACACATATACATTTTTTATGAAATCTTTAATTTCAATGATAAATGTTGTTAATGGACTTAGCCCAAAATTATTTTTTCTTGTTAATAATCAATGTTTAGATGTTTGGATGTAAGGATAATATCAGTGGCATTTCTTGTAAATATTAGGTAAAATCAAAGGTTATTTCTTATTTGTACTTCAGTTTTAATAGATTAGATGTGCCAGACCCATTGAGAGGACAGTCAAAAACGTACAGAACAAGGAGAGCATCGCCACTTCAATCACCACTAAAGTCTTAGACGACCTCGGGCACTAGACGAGCTCGTCTTAGACGACCAGAGACCAAATTACGAAAGATACTTGTTTAGACTATTTGTTTAGACGAGCATCTTTAGTTCTTGTAATTAACCGAGCTTGTTTATTCTTGATCATTAATACGAAAATCTCCACCCTTTACATCTTTTTATAATATTACATCATGGATCTAGATATGGATTCAACAATTGGAAAAGAAAAAAACTGAAAAAGAGAAAAGAGAAATATAAAAGGACACGCAAAAAGAAAGAAGATGGTTGACCACCAACACTCACGTCTCAGGAAACAGCACACTACGATCAGTTGAAGAAAAGACGATGTTCCCCAAATTTAGCCCATATTTGTTTTTATATATACACGTTGCATCTAACTTTTTGGAAAGAAGGTTAAATTATTCATATCAAAAAAAACTTTTTACAACATGTGTGGCTTTGATCTCACGTTTTGTTTAAAAAAACATGAACCATGAAACTGAAATTGAATTCTAAAACAGAGCCAAAGAGCTGTATTCCCTACTCCCGCATCTCAAACCAAGCTGTCATAGTTGTTCCAAACCGTCGACTTTCTCTCAGCGACGAGATGCTATACCTTACATTGCATCTAGATACTAATATTCAGATACTTTTAGTTTTGAAACAATATGGCACTATTGTATCAGCATTTAGATTATAACATTAAAATAAAATAAAAAAAACTGGATATTTGAGATGATACATTTGCTTCTTAAAATCTAAAACACTTAAATATCTCTAATACAAATATAAATTAATTAAATTAGTTATTGTAATTATTATATAATTTATTAATCAGAAAATCACATTTTCCGTCAAAATTAGAAATCTTGTTTTCCCACCAAAACCGAAAATCATGTTTTCCCATGAAAATCATAAATTGTGTTTCCCGCCAAAACCGTAAAATCACATTTTCTCGCCAATACGTAAAAATATGTTTTTTTCCTAAACCGTAAAACCATATTTTCCATCAAAAACGTAAATTACATTTTCTCGCTAAAACAATAAATATGTTTTTTCGTCAAAATCGTAAAATCACAATTTTCCATCAAAACCAAAAAATCGCGTTTTCCTACCAAAACATAAAAAAAAAATTTCTTGTAAAAATCAGAAAATTACATTTTCCCGTCAAAACCATAAATTTTCCACCAAAAACGCAGAATAATATTTTCCACAAAAACCACAAATCGTATTTTTTTTGCCTGAATCGCAAATTGTGTGTGTGTCTTTGCCAAATCAAAAAATTAAGTTTCCTGTAAAACCCACAAAATTTGCATTTTCCGCAAAATGAAAATTTAATTATAAATATATTTATTTAAATATTATAATCAGTTTATTATTAAGAATAAAAGTCACGCCTTTTTAGTTTTTAAACTACTAATATTCATATGTTATTATAAAGTTAAATAAACGAACATTTTAGCATCTAAATATTGCATCTGAATGCAATTATTAACTATAAAAATAAACTAGATTTTGACCCGCGCTTACAAAGCGCGGGTTTTGATTTTTATTTTTATTTTTATTTTTAAAATTATTTAATAATATTTGTAAACCAACAATTTTTAAATATTTTTAGGTTCCTACAAACTTACCTGGACCTTGAATAATCCTACTCGACACCGTCCGTATATTCATGTAAAACCATTTTGAACCCCAACATTCAGAAAGACCGAATTGTAGTCGATGGGTACTTAGATGATCATGACTAACACCCGCATGAGTGTTATAGTAAATTGTAATATATAACATATATATTTATTTGTTTGGTTTTATATGTGTTTTATATGTTTGAAATTGTTCATATTTTATTATTGTTTGATCTATTAGAAAATAAAATTTATGTAATATTCAATTATTTCATATAAAAACTATTTTTTTATTTTAGATTTTTGTTGAAATAAGAAAAAATGTATAAGTAACAAATTAATATGGTTGTCTAACACAGAAAATATATGATTTAAAATATAAGAATAAGTGAATATCTCAATTTTAGCAATTTATTACGTTTTGTTCATATATGAAAACCTCTAGATTTTAGTTTCAATTGATTGATAGATTTTCTTTTATTTTGTGGGTTGTAATTTGGAAATAAAAAATATTGTTAACGTAAGGGATATATTTTTGGATCTATTTTGTTAATATTATGCTTGTTTTTGAATTTATTCGGTTAGATAAAAAATTATTAAGTCAACCCGTAAATAAAAATTCTTTTAAATTATTCAATGGCATAGAATGGTAAATAAGAAGAAAAAATAAGGGTGAAGTTTTATGGGTACTATAGTTTTAATAAGATAGATTTATTGTAAATGTAAAGGCTAAGTTTGTAAATAAAAGAAATTATTTTTAATACTGCTATCCATGTATCCAAACAATCCTCACTATCCATGTTTCCAAACAAAATCCTAAAGTACTTCTACTTTAATAAGATAGATAATATCTAGATACAATATATAAATATTGTGCTGAAATGCTATATCCAGAAGTTGCATCAAATATAAAAAAAACGAACATGGTCATATAATTGTCGTTTTCTACATTTACTTCCCATCTTATTCGTTGTTTGGAAAATACAAAAGTAGTAGAATAATTCACGGGAAGAAAGTATAAGTATTTTAAAATATTAGTATACAAGGTTTGGAATATTCAGAATATTCGTGGTGAGGTGCCATTTTGACTTTTTGACTATTTAAATGGACGCATCTTTGAATTTTCCGGATGTGAAGGAACTATAGGTAATTGATAGCTAACTTTTGAATTTCTTGCTCGACAACAATGATTTAACTATAAACTTTAATTTTAAATTAGTCAAATCAATATATATATATATATATATATATATATATATGTATGTATATTTATACTATTGAATAAAGTTTATTTTAATAATTTTTGTCTCAGACAAAATTATTTTTTAATTCTAATTTGGTCATTACAAAATTATTTTTTTCCAGATCATAGATAGTGTTATCGTATATGCTTACGTAATTAAAGGGAAGAAAAGAAATAGAATTGGACAGAAGGGAAAAGTAACAGAAATCAAAATCAAAATAGGTGTGTTTAACTGAAATTCACGAAGGGTCTATTAACTTCCAAAACTGACTCGTCTCGCACGCGCTTGTGACCTTCACACGTGCCGCATCCCTTCTTATAATATAAAGCCAAAGCCGCCCGCTACTTGATTCTCAAATCTCCTACCAAATAAAAAGGAAAAAAGAAAAGCCCACAGCTTTAGAGTTAAATTGATCTCAACCGTCCGATCATCATTCTTGCCATCATCCCTTCACCAATCCTTATTTTGCTGTTTTCCTCTCTCTGTGTGGATCTCTCCGGCAAGCCGTTCTCTTAGGTGGTCAGTGTCTTCCCTTATGAGATTATTTACATTTTGTTTTGTTTTTTCGTGATTTAATTTCATTACCTTCTTTGATTCTCTTACATTTCTGGTCTCGAATCGTGTTTCCTGGTATGGATCCAAACAACATTGTAGACGAAAGCTGTTGAGATTCTAGATAATTAGCATCACCATTGATGGTCTGATCATATCAAAATGGTTTTAATTCAAATTATCATGTTTTGTTTCTATTGAATATGTGAATTATTCAAATTTTTTTTTTAAAAAAGATGTTTTGTTTATGAGCAGTGACAGTAGCAGTCACCTGAATCCTGTCGTTTGTTTCTGCGGTTTTACAATCTGTAAATGGGCTGCTTCCACTCAAAGGTGGTAAGAGAATTCCGTGGACACGAAGACCCTCTCAAGCTTGCCTCCGAGACTGCATGTATGTTATGTTACATTCATTCCTTTCTTGATATGTTTGTTCTTCTTCTCTGCTCATTAGTCTAGTTTACATTCGGGTCTAATCTTCTATCCAGTTTACAGTATGTTCCCATAGTTTCAGCATGTTTCTTGCTTGTTGTTATCAATACCATCACCTAATCTTTGTCCCTGTTCACGACCTGCTTTTAAGTCAATATGCAAAAAAAAAGAAGTTTAAAAGTGGATTAATCTTTGTGTTTGGTTGCTGGTACTTTTTGTTTGATCTTGCAGTGTGGCTTGTTTTTCTCTTTTCCAGTTAGTGTGAGTGAGGTGGAAGCATTGTTTGAGCTGTTCAAGAGCATAAGCAGTTCCGTTGTTGATGATGGTTTGATTAACAAGGTACATAAAAGATTTTGATAATTTTATTTTTTCTTTGATCTTTTTCATGACCCCACTGTAGTAATCTTTTTGTTTCCTCTTTACGTTATTCATCTATAGTAGTTCTCCATTTCGTTGACTTTCTCAAATTAATGATTCTTCCATGCTACTATCTGTCTGTTCCATGTTACACCACTAATACAATGTATCATAGCCCTTAATGTTTGACTTTAGTTTCTTTTATTATACTGATTGCTTTAGGTTTTTGAATTATGAGGCTTTTCATGGCCCCACTTTCTTTATCTTTGTGTTTTATAATACTTCCTTCACGTGTGTGCAGGAAGAGTTTCAACTTGCCTTGTTCAAGAACCGTAAGAGGGAGAATATATTTGCTAACAGGGTATAATCTAAGTTCCTTATTCTTGAAGAGTGATGTGAACCATGAACTCTTGTAAACAATCACTCTCCCTTGCAGATATTTGATATGTTTGACGTTAAACGAAAAGGAGTAATTGATTTTGGGGACTTTGTAAGATCACTCAATGTTTTCCACCCCAATGCTTCTCTAGAAGACAAAATAGATTGTAAGTTGACATAAAGAGAGTTCATTCATATATATATATATTTTTTTTTTGACTAAATAAACCTTTTTTATTTTGAAAATTTAATTTTTTTTTTTTTTTTTATATATATATATATTGCTTCTCGAGTTTTATTGATTATGGTCTACGTATTATCCTCAGTTACGTTTAGGCTTTACGACATGGACTGTACGGGTTTCATTGAACGACAAGAGGTAACAATATCAGTTCTGCATTCTTTTTCATTTACGAGTATTTCTCAAGTTCATGACTAATCAAACTTGAAACAGAATAACTTTAGCGTTCCAGAGCCCTCTTGTTGTTTTGGTTTATAAGTCTCTCAAGCTGTGAATACTGATGATTTTATTTTTCTTGATTCTGCATCTTTTACTTAAATATCTTTGCAGGAAAATCATTATTGTGTGTGATAATTTTGCAGGTCAAGCAAATGTTGATCGCCCTTCTCTGTGAATCTGAAATGAAATTGGCTGATGAGACCATAGAGATAATACTGGATAAGGTTTGTGGTGGTCTATTGTAATAACAAAGGTTTTCTTCTTTCTAGCAAGTTACACATTAGAACTAGTGTTTTAAACATCGTCTCTTGCTTTCTTTTTCATTAATGAACAGACATTTGAAGATGCAGACGTGAATCAGGATGGAAAGATTGATAAACTAGAGTGGAGTGATTTCGTGAACAAGAACCCATCACTACTTAAAATCATGACACTCCCATATCTCAGGTACTCCACAAACTGGCTTTCATGGGAACCTAAAAAAATTGAGAAGATGAGAAATGAAATGCCAAAGAAATCTTCATTAACATGTAAAATGTATGCAGGGATATAACAACAACGTTTCCTAGCTTTGTCTTTAACTCGGAGGTGGATGAGATTGCCACATGAAGAAACAAAACCGGTTTACAAAGGTTGGACGCACAAGAAAGAACAAGACCAAGTTCTGAGTTGATCCGTGTAGTCCACAACAACTGTTTGCAAACATACACAGTAGATCATATTTTTAGTTTCTTTAAATTGTTTCTCTTGCATAGTATTTTTCATTTTCTGGGTTCCTATTTTCTTCTCAGAACATTTTTGATATCCTTAGTTTTTAGCTTTAAAAAAGAGCGCAAATCACCAATTCATATTCATATATACATAGGAAACGATTACGAGTTTGTAAGTTTGTACAATCACAAAGCAATACGTTTGTAAAGATTAAAGATTTTACGCAATACGCAAAAAAAAAAAGAAGCAGATTTGTTACGTTATATAATTGTGGGTCTGATTGTAACAAATCATTCTTATGAATACTAAAATTGTATAAATGAGTTTTGTTGAGCCCTTTAACACAAAAGTACAAAATATCTTTGGACCAAAGGGAATTTACGGTCTTGCCACTCTCGTCTTCTCTCTCTCGATTCCGAGGTCACAGCAATTTAGGGTTCATTTGCTAAATTCTAGATGTTTAGGAATCGGATCTTAGTTCTTGAATCGCTGCGTCGGTTCGATCTCAGTCGCATAGTTAGCACATCTTCAAAACCATCACTGTTCTGTAGCACTAGTGTTCAACCTGCTAGACTAAGCTGGGAAGCTTCTTCTCAATTGATTCTCAAGAAGAAGCTCGAAAGAGCTCTCGAGGATCACAGTGTAGATGATGCCTGGGAGGTGTTCAAAGATTACAAACGTCTCTATGGGTTTCCGGACAGTGCGGTCATGAACAGGTTTGTCACTGTCTTGTCTTACTCATCTGATAATGTTTGGCTCTGCAAGGCTGATGATCTGACTCGTCTGGCTTTGAAGCAGAACTCAGGTTTGATTAATGGAGATGCTCTAACTAAGTTGTTATTGTCTCTAGCGAGAGCTCAGATGTCTGAATCTGCTTGTAATATACTTCGTACAATGTTGGAGAAGGGATTTGTCTTAACTTCCTATATGGTGAGGCTTGTAGTGATGCATATGGTGAAAACAGAGGTCGGGACTTGCTTAGCTTCGAATTATTTGGTTCAGGTTTGTCAACTAAATGTGACTAAAAGGAATAGTAATGTCATGAAGCCTGATACGGTTTTGTTTAATCTTGTTCTTGGTTCTTGTGTGAGATTTGGTTTCTCTCTCAAAGGCCAAGAACTTATCGAGCTAATGGCAAAAGTCAATGTCGTTGCGGATGCGTATTCGATTGTGATCATGTCTTGCATTTATGAAATGAATGACATGAGAGATGAGTTGAAGAAGCTCAAGGAGTGTATCGGTCATGTGCCGTGTCAGCTTCTTTGTCACTATCGGCGTTTATATGATAATCTGTTAAGCCTTGAGTTTAAGTTTGATGATATTGGTTCAGCGGGTCGGCTTGTGTTAGATATATGCAAGAGGAAGGATTTGCCTTTAGTTCAGAATCTTGGATTTGATTCTGAAAAGGTTATGGTTTTGCCTGTTGGTTCTCACCATATCAAATCCGGTTTAAGGATTCAGATTTCACCCAAGCTTTTGCAGAGAGATTCATCTCTCGGGGTGGATAGTGAAGCAACGTTTGTCAGTTATGCAGATTCCAAGCTTGGTATCACAACCAAGGCTCTTGCTAAGTTAGTATATGGGTACAAGAGACGTGATAATCTTCCCGAGCTATCAAAGCTTTTGTTTTCGGTGGGTGGAACCAAGTTATGTGCTGATGTCATTGATGCTTGTGTTGTTATTGGTTGGTTAGAAGCTGCTCATGATATTCTTGACGACATGGATTCTGCTGGCCATCCCATGGACTTGGCTACATATAGAAAGGTCTTGTCGGGTTATTACAAGAGCAAGATGTTGAGAAATGCCGAAGTTCTTCTGAGACAAATGACAAAAGCAGGTCTGATTACAGATCCTTCAGATGAGAATACTGTTTTACCAGAAACCAGAGAGAAAGATTGTGAAAACACAGAGCTCAGGGCACTATTGGTTCAGGAAATCAATGGAGGAGAACAACTGAAAGTTCCAAGTATGCTCTACGAGCTAAACTCGTCTCTCTACTACTTCTGCAAAGCTAAAATGGAAGGAGATGCTGTGACGACCTACAGAAAAATCCAGAAGATGAAAATCCCACCAACTCTCCAAAGCTTTTGGATCTTGATAGACATGTACTCATCTCTTGGCATGTACCGGGAGATCACAGTCACGTGGGGAGATATCAAAAGGAACATGGCGAGCAGAAACTTGGAGGTAACACAAGATCTGTTAGAGAAGCTAGTGGTGAACTTCCTCAGAGGTGGGTATTTTGAAAGAGTAATGGAGGTTATAAGTTACATGAAGGAGAAGGATATGTATAATGATCTAGCTATGTATAAGAAAGAGTATCGTAAGCATCATAAGAATCTTTACAGAAACTTGAAAGCAGCTGATGCTGTGACAGAGGCTCAAGCACAGAGGGTTGAGCATGTAAAGGCCTTCAGGAAACTTGTTGGTATAGTATGATGCATATATACACGGCAATATTAAAGACGTAAACATCTATTCTGTTTCAGTCTCTGTTAGAGGGAGATAATGTTTGAATAATGCCTCTGTCATGATTACACATGGTAGGTGTGGATTGGTTGGGCCTAACGAAACGTGAAAGATGAATTCAGTGTTGTATCTAAATGTGTAACATATTGTGTCATGCAAGTTTCCAATTTCATATAGATTGACGACAAATGTTGTGTGTAACTGTATGCGGTAGCCCAGGCTAGTTATTCGGTTTGGTTTGCATAACAAAACTTAAAACTCGGCTAATACATGAGGAAACTTTCGATTGGCTCCAGTTATTTTTCTGGTAATTTTGATAAATTAGTGTTTTTCTTGCAAAGCAGCAAAAGTAAATGACATGTCGTAATACATGAAGTGGCGAAATTTGCAACTTCCCGTCTTTGAAAACTGTTACAATTGTCCAAACATTTCAGCTTTAAAAAATGTATTGTGATATAAGATGTTAGTAAAACTATATGATTTAATGAGAAAATAGATTATATTTCCCCAAAATGATAAAGTTCTACAGAGTTTGAGAGGTTTTTACGGAAGGACTCTCACTGCCCTTATAAGATGATCGAAATTCACAGACTCAGAATTTAAATAGAAAGGACTAAGGCTATACACACGTCACCAAATCTCATGTGCTCCTCTAAGAAGTTTGTTTAATGTTGTTGGCGTCTTTTATCCTTTGAAGTTTATTCATTTCCAGAAACTGAGTCATACCTTCTAGAAGATATTTATGTCAAATGACCTCTGCATTCTGACATGCATGTCTCCTTTCCTGATTATTTCTTATGGGCCGAGCCCCTTCTAGTGTATTGGTATAACACCAGAAGACATGTTGCTTCATACGTAACATTACCAGTCTTATTAAAACTGATCTTGTTCTTAAGGTTCGAGGGAAGTGCTAGGCGATAACTCTCTTCCACTCCCAAATGCAATTAACATCTGGAAGGCCTTTCCACTTAACCAACACTTCCTCTTGTCCTATAACATTGTTAACTCTCTGGTTCAGATCCTCTCTGGTTCAGCTACAAGGACCCCCTCCGTCGTGATTGAACCGAAATAGCAGTGGAAGGAAGGGAGTCACCAATGGCCTTCTTCAGCTGCGAGACATGGAAAGTGTATTGGATTTTAGTCTCTAGTGGTAGATTTAGTCTATAGGCCACTCGTTCCGCTCGTGAAATGATCTTATACGGTCCGTAGATTGAGCAACCAGTTTCTCATTCAGACAGCGAGCCAAAGATCTATGGTGATACGGCCTGAGTTGCAAAAAACTTGTCTCACATCTGAAATTCCACTTTCACTGTCGGTGTCCATCAGCCTTGTTCTTCATGATATGTTGCCTTATAAATATTTCATTTCAACCCTCTCAACACTTAATCCCTTTCTAACAACCTTACCTCCAACTCAACATTACTTCTAGATCCGTTCTCAAACTGCAACAATGCATGAGCTTCTCTGTCGTAAACTGCCTTGAAGGGTATCATCTGGATCGCCGAATGAAAAGCTGAATTGTAGCTGAACTTTGCCCAATGTGGGTACTGAGCCCAAGTACGCAGTTTCTCCCCAGCAAAACACCGCAAATATATCTCCAGTCCAAGGTTTATCACCTTAGTTTGGCCATCACACTAAGGATGATAAACCGTGCTAAAACAGAGGTGCGTGCTTGCCAGTCTGACCAATTTATTCCAAAATAACCTAGTAAAAACCTTGTCTCTGTCGGAGACAATGGTTTTAGGAAACCCATGTTGTGTAAGGGTGATGAAGGCCAATGAAGTCAGCACACTTGGAGAGGCGATCCACCACCACTAACACCGAGTTGACTCCCTTAGATTTGGGCAAACCTTAAACAAAGTCAATGGAGAGATCTTCTCATATCTACTCTGGAATAGACATGGGTTGCAACGGTCCGCTAGGTGAAATAATATAATACTTTTGGTGTTTACACGTTTGACAGGCTGCTACATATCGTTGTATATCAGTCAACATTCCCTGTCAAAAGAAGGTTTCAGCCACCCTTTGTTGCGTCTTTAAAACCCCTCCATGTCCTCCCTGCTTGCCATCATGTAAGGTTCTCGCAAGATCAACCCAATCAGCTTCGACATCCTAGGTGGAACCAGCTTCCCTTGCCTGATTGAATGCCCCTGAACCACCGTGTAATCAGCATGAGACTGCGGATCCTGCTGTAAACCCATGATTATTTTCTTCAAACCCTCATCCTCTTCTACTTCTTTTTCAATCTCTACGAGTTGTAAGGCGGATGGATCTGAAATAGCTAAAACCTCGCAATGCTCACTCTTGCGAGAAAGAGCATCAGCAGCACGATTCTTCAAGCCATGCTTATATAGGATATCAAAATCAAAACCCAATAACTTAGTGAGCCATCTTTGATACTCCAAGTTGATCTCTCTCTGCTCCAACAATAATTTCAAGATTTTCTTGTCAGTGCGCACCAGAAACTTCCTACCTAAGAGATAATGATGCCACTTTTTGATAGAGAAGACGATAACCATGAGCTCTTGTTCGTAAACGGATTTTAAATGTTGTCTCTCGGTAAGAGCTTGACTGAAATATGCCAAAGGCCGTCAATTTTTCAGTATAACCGCACCAAACTCCTAACGCATCTGACTCAACCACAAACAGCTCCGAGAAATTAGGCAAAGCCAAGACATGAATAGACGTCATTGCCTTCTTTAACTTCTGGAATGCCACCTTTGCCTTGTCATCTCACTCAAACTTATCTTTCTTGAGTAATGAAATAAGAGGTCGAGCGATATCACCATAACCTTGAACAAACTTTTGATAATACCAAGTGAGGCCTAGAAATCTCCTCAACTCCTTGACATTCCTAGGCTCGCTCTAGTCCCTCATCGCATGAAGCTTACCCTTGTCTGCTGCAACTCCGTGTTGAGAAATAATATGTCCTAAATACTCAATGGAAGAGCTCCCAAACTGATATTTCTTCTGATTGGCATACAACTGATGTTTCTGAAATACCACCAAGACCAGCCTAAAATGCTCACGATGCTCTGTTCTAGTTTTATTATACACTAAAATGTCGTAAGAAAAAGAACTAACTCAAACCTCCTCCAATAGATTTTGAAGACTTCATTCATTATGGATTGGAAAGTGGTTGGGGCATTGGAGAGCCCAAATGGCATCACTAGAAATTTGTAATGGCCATCGTGGGTGCGAAAAGTTGTCTTTGGAATGTCTTCAGCCTTGAAACAGATTTGATGGTAACCAGACTTCAAATCCAACTTCAAAAACACAACTGCTCCTTGTAACTCATCAAACAACTGGTAAATCATTGGAATGGGGTAACAATATGCAATTATCACCTTGTTTAGATCTATGTAATCGACAAAAACCACCAGATACCATCCTTTTTCTTAACCAGTAAAATATGACTTGAGAAAGGACTTCCACTGGGTTGTATTATCCCTGTTGATAACATGATCGAGGCATGTTTCTCAATCTCCTCGTTCAGAATCTGAGGATAATAGTACATGCTTACACCCACTGGACTAGTCCATGTTTGAAGGATAATAGCATGCTCTTTGCCTCTGGAAGGTAGCAACCCTTGTGGCTCTTAAAAAAACTCTGTAAAACTCTCCAGAATTACCAACAAGTCACGAGGTACCCTTTCATCCGTATCAATTGTTTCTATATGCATCCCATTATATTCAATAACCAACCCTCCTCCATTATGTTTAGTTGTCTTCCATAAAGCCTTCACCGATACAGCAGAACAATATAGACTAGGATCTCCAAGTAGAACAAACTTCTCCCCATTGATTTTAAATTTTAGGATCTAAGCTTCCAGTTCACCTTCATATTCCTTAAGTCTCGAGCCACTGCATCCCAAGAATAACATCTGAAGTTCCTAGTTCCAAAGAGAAGAAACTGGACCTGATTTGGCAGCCTTGAAGTTGTAGATCAATGTTAAAACACAGTCCCCAACCAGATATTACCACTCCTGCCGCCGTTAGAACCCTGAAACCTCTTGTTTTGTCAGTCGGAAAAATGAGGAGTTGCACCAACTTAACAGAGATGAAGTTGTGGGTGGCTCCGCTGTCAATCAACACCGTTACTGCCTCCCTGTTAAACTCCCCCTTGAGTTTTATTGTTCTCGACGAGTTGATCCCCATCATCGAGCTGATCAAGAGTTCTGCGACCTCTGCTTCTTCCACTGAAACCTCTTCTTCCACCCCACTGAGCATTCAGAAATCTTGACCTCTGACCCATCATCCATTTCCGCAACACCGATAACTCAGGATACAGGCAACAGTGGTTCACGTAGTATACCCATTATTAGTTTCCTGGCACATTTTCCTAATGGGACCTTGTAATCTTTAATTAGACCCACGATTCAACTTCTCCTTACCTTCGTAACCATGAAGCAATCTGGATAACCATGAATCTTATAGCAATTATTTATTGTATCACCCATATACGAGCAATGGAAGAAAGTTAGTTTGGTTTGTTTGTGATAATAACTAGACTGAGCAGCATTGAAAAAGGGTTGATTTTGATGAGAGCCGTTTTTCTAATGACGTCATAAGATTCGTTGAGGCAAACCAAAGACTAGGTGATTTTCTTTGGATCTGAGGTTGTATCAGTCGTCTTGCAACATGTAGAACGTGGAAATCCAATTTAGGTTGTGTGCGCCTAAACTGAAGTTAACAAAATTGAAGGGTTTTAGAGAGTATTCATTCAAATTAAGAGGGTTATTTGGTATTACGGCTGAACTTACACTCGCCTTTGATAAATAAAAAAAAGAATCTAAATGGTACTGATACAGTGAAAGCCCAAAGCTCAACAGAGTCAGCAAAACCGAGTTAACTCGCGAAACTCGCTGGTTCGTTCTTCTAACTCTGCAACGGGAAAGAGCCAATAGAGAGAAACCCTAACCCTAACACAAAGCCAAAACCTTTTCTTCATGGATTTACCGCCGGTGATAAACCCAATTGATGATTTGTTTGGAGACAATTTCGACAACGACTCTCGATCTTCGCATTCAAAATCCTCCTCTTCCGGTTCTTTTTCCTCCTCCTCGTCTGGTTGAGATTCGTCGTCGGGGGCTTCTGCTTCCTCTAAAGGCGGAGATGGAGATAGAGGTGGCGCGGAGTCTAGCAGTTCAAGTGGTAGCGGAAGCAGTGGCGGGAAAGAGGAGGGTGGAGATGATGGAGTAGATAGCTATAGGAGCAACGATAATGGAGAAGGTAGAGTGTACGCTTACAACGAAGAAGAAGATGAGAAAGATCTTTTTGGGTCTGATAACAAAGAGTACACTAAGACACCTGCTTTAAGCAATTACTCCATTCCGTGCAAGTTCGAATCTTGTCTTTGATAAAGTCTATGTGTAAATAGTTCTGAGTCTGAGTTGTTTATATTGACAGTTTTGCCTGCGGGATGGAGCAATGACAACCATGGTGGGAGAGGATGAATGGGTCGTGGTCGTTGGCCTAATGGGAGAGGAGGACCTGGGCTTCTTCCTCGTCCCGGGCCTTACCCTGGAGGACGTGGTGGAAGATACCAGAATTATCAGCGTGATGAGCATTTTGTTTCCGAGCTTAAACTTTCCAAAAGTAAAGAAACTTTGTCTAGGAAATCTACTGTCTTTCAGGAGGTAACGTTTATCTAGGAACACTGTTTTTATATTATTAAAAGCAGTGTCACTTTTGCAAACATGTTTCATTATGTTTGGTATTGACAGCCATGTGAGCTTACCAGCTATAGTCGTGTAGAAGGTGGAGAAGTGTTCTATGATGAGCGAGGATTGGTGAGTGCTTTTTGGTATTGTTATTCTATTTGATGGGAGTATACATGTTTGCAAGCACATATAAATGTAAGTGTTTAAATCATCCGCAGCTTATTTATGTCCACTTTGTTCTTGTTTTCCAGAGACTTTTCAAGCGTCATGTTTCTGAAGACATTGGAGCGGATTTAAATCAAAGTTATGATACTTTTACTGAGAAATAGATAATGGTTTAGTGGTACATTATATTTTGTGAGAACTATTAGATCATGTGCAAGATGTCGAAGTTTGATTGTTTTTCTCTGTTGAGGCAGATCTGGGCTCTGAGGGATTTGGTAACCTTCTTGGCAGCATTAGAGCAAAAAATATTTCGTTGGAGAACATTCATTTTGTGGTATGAAGTGCTTGTGTTTGTATCAGTCCATTTAACTGTCAATTTCATTACCTTGAAGAGATTTTCTCAAGGTTGTCTTTTTGTTCTTTTTTTGGACAGATTTTCCGTAATAATCTGAACAAGGTAAATAAGCTTCTCAAAATTTATTTTGCTTTGTTCTTTGATATTGGAGAACACGAAATGACAGTGCATGGTTCTGTTTGATAAATCACTAACTTTTTTTTATCTCTTTCAGATACTGGGTGATGCTTACAATCGGCATGAGCCGTGGGAAATAGGTGTGCATAAGAGGAATGGGACCATATATCTGGATGTGCATAAACTACATGAAAGGCCACAAATCAAGTTAGATCGTCGCAGGTAATCTTCATTGTAATAGTAAGCAATGTTTCAGAATATCATGGCACAAGAAGAGTGTATTACACTGCGTTTTTGCTACTATGATGTAATCGATGCTATTTGTATTGTAATCAGATGTTATTGGGGTTATTTTTTTGAAAGCCTTGCAACGGAAGATCCAGAAAGAGCATATGGGGAAGAAATACACCACGTGGATGCAAATGTTGAATTATGTTTTGTTGTCAAGACTAAACTCGGAGCTCACCATGTTCTGATGGGTGCTGAAATGGATTGTTGCGATGAAACTGATGAAGGAAGGAGAATTTATATAGAAGTTTAAAACTACTCGCGAGGTATGCCTCTTCATGCTAAGTTTTTTCTTTAAATCTCCTTTGCTATTTCAGCTTCTTTTCATTACCTGTAAATTTCCTACTGTTTACTCTCTGTGTAGTCGGATGATCGTACCATAGAGAGATATGAGGGAGAGAAACTGCTTAAGTTCTGGGTAGGTACTAAGTATGGTGTCTCACAAAATGCATATATATATATATATATATATATATATATATATATATATATATATATATATATATTTGTTTCTCCTTTCTTGTAGATTCTTAGAAGTAACAATGAGAAAAATGGTTAATTTGTGCAGATACAGTCATTTGTAGGAGGAGTGCCATACATTCTTGTTGGATATCGATAAAGATAAGTTTAAATTTTACTCCTTTTTGAGATTCAAGAAAAGTAAACATTTTCATTTAACTTGGTGTAGAGATGATGGAGGAAGACTAGTACGCACAGAGAGACTGAGAACAAAAGATATCGCACATAGAGCCAAACTGAAAAACTACTGGCAGGTCGGTATCGTATCACTAAAACTCTCTCATTGTATACATAGTTAAATTAGAACCTCTATAATCTAAATCTTACCAAATTGAGTTATTTTGGGAACTAGGGAGGAGTGTGCTTAACATTTGCCGATGAGGTTCTCTGCTGGCTATACAGCACTGTTAAAGAGAGTAAGCTCTCAGATATCTTTGTATTTGTGTCTCTCTACATATAACAATGGAAGACAAATATCTTTATGTGTTTTCTTTGCAGATGAAGATTACACACTTCAGTTCGTGCATCCATTCATGAGACTAGAGCTTCTTCAAGCTCAGTCTTGTCCGGACTCCATCACTAACCATGTTTACCTTCTTCAACATCCTTCATCACCACCCGCACCTCAGTAACTCTCTGTGTGCTAGTCTTTATAGGTTTGAAAATCAAATTTCTTTTAAAAAAAAATTTGATTTTGTATTTCTTCTTGTAACTTATGCATAACCAACCCAACATTGAAGACTTTTTTTTGGTTTAAAGTTGTTCTTGCAACAACGAAAAATGAATCTAACCTGGGCTGGGCCTGTTTAAGTCGGTCCAAGCCTTATTGATCGTACCACGTGAGTGTCACGTGTCTCGCCTCTCTCTCTGTCTCTCTCGGTGGTGAACGACGAATCACCGCCCCGCACAACCACCTTTTCCCGTTTTACCCTTGTCTCTTTCTTTTATTCTTTTTTCTTTTTGTTTTGTGTATGTTCCACCAAGAGACTAGTTGTCAGATAGATAGAGATATAAACGCGAGGCGAGAAGCTCCGTTTGGAAACCCTAGAAATCGTGAAGCTCATCCCTCTCGGAAGTTGTATTAAATCATGTATAGAGAGAGAGGAGCGGTTGGATCGAAGTCGGAGGTGGTCGATCGGAAACGGATAAACGACGTTCACGATAATCGGGCCAATGGAAAGGGCAAGGCAGCATCCAACTCCTCCGTCATGATTGGGAAGCAGTTGCATGACAGCAGAGATTCACGTTCTGGGTCTCTCTCCAAGACCGCCATTTCTGACGGTTAGATTCCTTGTTTATCGTTATTCTCAATTGTTTCGATTCGATTCGAGTCCGTACCTAGGGTTTCTCAATTTGGGATTATTCGAGCAAATCTTTTATAAGAATGTTTCTTTTTGTGGGGTTATATTAGCTGTGGATATATCAGAGACAGACAGCGAGGAATCAGAGGTGAGTGGCTCTGAAGGGGAGGACACCTCGTGGATATCATGGTTCTGCAACCTCCGTGGTAACGAGTTCTTCTGCGAGGTTGATGATGATTACATACAAGATGACTTTAACTTGTGTGGTCTCAGCCATCAAGTTCCTTACTACGACTATGCCCTTGATTTGATTTTGGATGTTGACTCTTCTCATGGTATGTCTTAACCCATGAGTGATTTTGTTATGTGTTTCCATGGCGTTTGGGTGTTGTTTTCAGTGTTTGGTTTGGATTGACGGGTTACAGGTGAGATGTTTACAGAGGAACAGAATGAATTGATCGAGTCAGCCGCAGAGATGATGTATGGTATGATTCATGCTCGTTACATTTTGACCAGCAAAGGCCTCGCTTCTATGGTAAATCAGCTTCTTCTTTTTTTTAGCTCAAGCTTCATACTTGTAACAATCCTATTAGAACATATGCACTAAGTGTTGGTGGTGCTTGCCAATGATTTTTACAGTTAGACAAATACAAAAACTACGACTTTGGAAGATGCCCAAGAGTTTATTGTTGTGGGCAGCCTTGTTTACCAGTTGGGCAATCTGATATCCCTCGAGCAAGCACCATAAAGATCTATTGCCCCAAATGTGAAGACGTCTATTACCAACGATCAAAATACCAAGGCAGTATCCTTTTTTGTTCTTCACTCGCATCTCGCTTATTAGATATATATACATATGCATGCTTGGTAAAGAGTATAGTCTGGTTTTGCTTTGATTCTCATTAGATATATTCTGCTGTATTATTTTCTGTAATCTTTGAGCATGTATGTTGTTCTTTAAATTAAAAAAAAAAACAAAACAGATATAGATGTAGCATACTTTGGGACAACGTTTCCACATCTGTTCCTGATGACGTACGGACATTTGAAACCGCAAAAGGCATCGCAAAGCTATGTTCCAAGAGTGTTCGGGTTTAAGTTACACAAGCCGTGAAGGAGCATGGGTTTTGAGAAAGCAGGAAACTTGTGTAAAGAAGAAGAAGAAGAAGAAGAAGAAGAAGAAGAAGAAGAAGAAGAAGAAGAAGAAGAAGAAGAAGAAGAAGAAGAAGAAGAAGAAGAAGAAGAAGAAGAAGAAGAAGAAGAAGAAGAAGAAGAAGAAGAAGAAGAAGAAGAAGAAGAAGAAGAAGAAGAAGAAGAAGAAGAAGAAGAAGAAGAAGAAGAAGAAGAAGAAGAAGAAGAAGAAGAAGAAGAAGAAGAAGAAGAAGAAGAAGAAGAAGAAGAAGAAGAAGAAGAAGAAGAAGAAGAAGAAGAAGAAGAAGAAGAAGAAGAAGAAGAAGAAGAAGAAGAAGAAGTTTTTATAACGAATGTGGAACTAGTTTTTATCTTTCCTTTTGTTATTGTGTGCCCTTAGGTGGTTTAGGCTACATTAGCAGCATGAACTGGTCAAGTAAAATACATTACCTTCTTTTTTTTCTCTCTTTGCTTTTACCTTAGGTTTCCATTCAGTTTTTCAAAAATTGCTTTGTATTAAAAACCTCCAAAACATGTCATTGTCAGACATCTCAGGAATTTTACATTTATTATATAAAGCACATTGGGTCTAAATGTTGGAAACCCAAGAGTCTCATGGGCCACGTTGAGCCCCTTTATGATCGAGTCGTCGCTTTGTCCATATTTGTTAAATGATGTCCTGCGAGCTCTAGACTACGTATCTCTTTCTCGCGTCTCTTGAGGGTCATTTGGATTGTTTTGTTCCTACAGATAACAAAGCCTTTCGACACCCTTAAAATATCTGAGACAGATTCAAGGATCTCTTGTAATACTAGCCACTGTTTGTTTGTCTGGGTGGAGAGCTTTGGATTCTTATGTGGAATCAATTTTGTTTTTTTTCCGGCGTATAAGAGATGCTCTGCTTACGGGTTGGTCATGGTGGTCCAATAACGATGCTGGCAATATACATCATATTTAAATTTCTAGTAACAATGATTTTGAGCTTCGGGGTTTTAACGAAAAGAAAGATTGAATTTTATTCAATGCGTTTGTTTCCCTTCTTATAATAGTATTATCTGGACCAGTTGTTTAATGTTGTAGTTCTTGCTTGTACCCAACGGCTTTGTTCCTTGGTTCTTAAACAGCATCCTGATGGGTCTCCAGTTTCTTGTTGAGAGTTACATTTCACATGTTGAATTCGGAAGGCACAATTGGATCAAGGTAACGACTCTTTTTTTTTTCATTTCCTGAGCTTTCTGTTTGTTGGATTTGGGTTTAGTTGTGAATCACACAACATGATTTGAATACATTCCATTTTTCAGACAACAGCGAGGGACACTGGCCTGTTTGACCATTTGATTAACCTATTGGCAGTTTAAGCCATCAGGAACCTGCGACCTTTCTATCCTTGTCGATTTCAGATTCAACTCTCCTCTCTCTCTCTGTCACCAAGTAAAAAAAACATCTCAGATTAGTTTTCATGTTGTTTGCTAGAGAGCGATTACGCAATAGCTTGTTTCGTTTCTTTTTTAATTCATACATGAATATGCTTTTGCATAAGAAGATCAAATACAACATCATAAAGTTTTCAAAAGCTAGACAAAGGAGAAGAGAGGAATTCAATTAGATGGAAACATTTTTGAAGTTTGAAAATTGAAGTCCACTCAAAACTGCATAAGCATTGCTCAAATAAATGATCCTCATTCTCCACTTACCGTGGCCTCAAGAAATTCAATCAACAAAGTCAACAGATATATACAGCTTCAGTTATGGCTTTTGCGAGTCAAATTGCTGAAAGATTCGAGCTTTGTCCAAGAAAATGGGTTGGTCTTCGAATATTATTTTGATCATTTGTTTTTAATGATTGGGTTACAAGCAATGGCTATAAGAGGTTCAGTTATTGTGCGTAGTGGATCACCCAAACGCAATTAAGCTCTTAGGATATTGCTCAGAGGACAAAGAGAGGCTTTTTGGTTTAACCAATTCATGTCTAATCTCATCTTAGAGGATCATCTCTTCACTCCAAGTACCCCCAACGTTTCATATCGGACTTTGGTCTCCCTAGAGAGGGTCATGAAGGAGACAAAACTCACGTTACAACTGCAATAACATTTCTCATATTTCGTTTACAAACTTGGTATATTATTAAATGCTTCTTCCACAAGTAAAAACTACTTTTTTTTTATTTTTTCATGGTATCCTCCAATAAGAGAATCAGAACAAAGGGCTATACAGCTCCAGAGTACCTAGAAACCGACCATCTCAGGACACATAGCGATGTCTATAGCTTTGGAGTTGTCCTGTACGAGATCATCACTGGCCATCGCACAATCGAGCGAATGAACCTTTGGCTGAAAAAATTCTTGTAGAATGAGTTAAACTATATGTTGTTACTAGCAAAAGCTTTAGAATGATCGTTGACTTGAAGCTACAAAGCAAATTATCCAGTTGCTATGGTTAAAAGAATGGCTAAATTGACAAAGGGGTTATTAACTTATGAGAGCGTAGTAGAGCTATGGTTTTCTCTATCTTAATTTTTAAAACAAAATGATACTCTTGTAACTTGTTAATGTGCGTTAATATGAACTGTGAGAAAAAACCCCAAGTAGTAATGTTATAAACCCATCAACCCAAATCAACAACTGTCTTTTTCACATTTTTTTGTTTTTTTTATCAAATGGTAAATATCAATCATTGGATGAAAGTTTGGGTACAACAAGTTAAAACCTGAACTTGCTTTAAAAAGTTCATAGAGGATGCAAAAAAAGTTAAAAAAAAACCGTAAAAAATACAGAAAATCAAATTTAGAAAATCACAAATAGTGATAATAAATAGTTCAAAAAAAAATCAAAATATGATTATCATCTCAAAACACTGCTTGAACTCACGGTAAAACCAAGAGCAAGAGTAAACCCAAAAGCAAAACGCTCAAAGGCTTCGACAGATAACGACTCCGGAACACTAGAGAAGGAGGAAACCGTGCAAAAAAAAGGCCCAAAGCTTTCTCGGCAGCAAAACCCTCGCGTGGACCCGACATTACGCCGCAGAAAGTGAAGAACAGTCCCTGTCAAATGCAGGCGGTAAACTAGGATCCTCATCCGGCTAGGCGACACAAAATACGGCTGAGACATCAGGGTACACGTCGAGGTTGCGCCGGAGTAAGATATGGAGAAGTGAATCACAAGAGGAGAACATAACTCTCCTCAGAGCAGGTGACACAACTGTTAGATGATAAACATCATATGTTATTAGTTAGAGATATTCCTAACATTTTCTCCTATATTCTTGTATAGTCAATGAATATATCCATGATTTTGTGTAACGTTCTGTACTATATATTTCGACATGAATACAAGAATTTCTTCAAGGGAAATCCTCCTCTTACATGGTATCAGAAGTGATTTAAGATCTTGAGCCACTTTCTTATCTTTCTCTTCAATTTCTTCCATCATCTATTCTTCTACTCCTTTTCTCTTCGTGATGCTTTCAAATGGCTGCTCAACATGCAATCTTTGAATGAGCCTATGGTGTGACTAACATTAAGTCGCACATACCGATCTTCTTGGACGTTGATGATCACAGTTATGATGCCTAGAGGGAGATCTTCCTCACACACTGCCAGAGCTTCGACGTCTCAGGCCACTTCGACGGATCTCTCCTACATGCAGATGACAACGATGTCGGATGGATCAAGCGAGATGGTTTAGTAAAATTATGGATGTATGGAACATTTTCCAAAAACTTGTTCAAGAGTACCTTCATAACCGGAGAAACATCTCATGAAATTTGAGAGAGAATATAAAACTTCTTCAGAAACAATAAGGAGGCTAGAGTAATACAACTTGATCATCGCCTTCACACACAAGAAAATAAAGATCTCTCCATCCACGCCTACTGTCAGGAGCTGAAATCCATCTCAGAACTTCTTGCCAATGTTGACGTACCAGTGAATGAACGAACTCTGGTCACATACATGCTCAATGGCTTAAATTCCAAATATGACAATATCATCAATGTCATAATGCATCGACAACTGTTCCCTAGCTTTGATCAAGCTCGATCCATGCTGATCCTTAAACAAGATCGCCTAAATAAAGGCAAGAAACCTCAGCTCTCTCATGAAGACACATCGTCAGCGTCAAATGTTCTCTTTGCTTCCACTCAGTCTACAAATCGCAGCAATCAGCCTCATCAACAACAATGTTTCAATCAAAACAGAGGCATGAGAGGTAACAATCATTGAAAAGGAAGAAACTACTACAACAATCAAGCTCGCTCCCAGTACCAGCAATGGAATGCTCCGTTCTAGGCTGCAAACTATCCAATGTGGTCACTTCAATAATTCAATCCTTGGGGTCAACAACAACAACTTCAAAATGGGCAGACTGAGAAATTGGGACCACATCCTCAGATTCAAACGCAACCACAACAAGCGCTCAACAATGTGGTCACACACAAGCCAACCATAGATTTTGAAAACACGTTTAACACCATGATTCTTGTAGACCCACATGATAACCAGTAGTACATGGACTCCGGCGCTACCGCTCATCTTGCAAACTCAGTAGGTATTCTTAAAACTGTTTTTAGTTCTGGCATCGAAAAATTTGTTACCATTGCAAACAAGAGCCGGTTACCAATCACCTCTTCTGGTTCTATTTATTTCCCTACTCAGACTCGTCCTCTATCTTTAATTCAGTACTTATCACTCCTTTGATTATCAAAAATATAATCTTTGTTAGTTGTTTCACCAAAGACAATAAATGTTCTATGAATTTGATCCATCTGGTTTTACTGTGAAGGATCTTCAAACGCGGACTTCAATTCTCCGCAGTGACAGTACTAAAGATCTCTATCCGATCATGCCATCCACAAAGACTTCATCTCCTCCATAGGCTTTCTTTGTTGCTTCCTCAAACACCTAGCTCTGTCGTTTGGCTCACCAAAACGATCAAGCTCTTAATTTTCTTATTTCTTCTACTAAATTTTCTCTAATAAAAGAGATTCATCTCATCTCTGAAGTCCTTGTCAGTTAACAAATAAAATAGCCTTTCTTTGTTTCATCTACTACTGTTAATTCTTCTTTTGATATTATGCATTCAGATTTATGGACTTCTCTAGTGATAAGCCTTAGTGAAATTAAACAATATGTTTTCTTTCTCGATCAATACTTTCACTTTCTCTGGTTCTATCCCATGAGAAACAAACATGAGACCTTCTCCAAATTCATTCACTTTGCTTCGTATGTCAAGAATCAATTCAACAAAGTTATCTGGAAGCACCACAGCCTCGCTCTGCTCATATAACCACAATCGCACCAAAGAAAAGATGAATTCTTCTTGCAGAGATAAATATACATCTCGTGTGCAACGTAAAGCCCGAAGAAGGAAATTACTCGACGGTGAAGAGGACGATCAACGCAAGGTGGAGGCGAGCGAGAGAGAGAGTGGCATGAAATCAGAATTTCCAATGACGGATTCTGGATGCATCAATTCCTTCTTTAGTATCTCTGTCAACTTTAACGCAAAAATTCTTTCCCCGAACCAAACTCATTATGCATAAGACTTATTAGATCGTGATGGCATGAAGGATTGTAAACCCTGTGCAAATCCAGTAAACATCTAGTCTAAGTTATCTGAACACAATGGAAAGCCAGTTCCTAATCCTACTGAGTATCTCAGTTTTGCAGGGGTGCTTCAGTACCTGAATTTTACCAGACCAGACACCTCTAACGCCGTGCAACAAGTTTGTCTCTTCATGCATAACCCATGCGAAAGTCACCTTCTAGCATTGAAGTATATTATTCGCTATCTACAAGGAACAAAATTGCTTGGTCTTCAACTTCTTAAGCATCAGAAAAATCAAATGGCATCATACTCCAGCTAGGCCGGTTGTCCGGATACAAGAAGATCAAGCTCTGGTTTCTGCATCTATCTTGGTGATAACTTGATTTCATTGTCTGCAAAAAGGCAACAAACAATGTCAAGATCGAGTGCATAAGCAAAGTATAAAGGGGTAGCAAATGCAGTAATTGAAGCTTGTTCCATCCCAACTTACTTCTCAAAATGGGCAAGCCTCTTCAGAAAGCAACCATTGTCTATTGCGATAACATAACTGCATTTTATCTCACATGAAATTCATTTCAACACCAGAGGATGAAACACATAGAGATAGACATTCATTTTGTTCGGGAAAATGTCAATATGGGTCAAGTTCGCGTATTTCACATCCCTTCTTCAATATAGTACGCTGATCTTACTAAAGGGCTTCCGTCAACTAAGTTCAAGACCTTCTGATCCAGTTTAGGCGTGACAACACCAACGCTGCAACTACAAGAGGATATTAGATGATAAACATCATTTGTTATTAGTTTGAGATATTCCTAACATATTTTCTTATATTCTTGTATAGTCAAAGGGTACTTCCCTGATTTTGTGTAACGTTATGTACTATATATTTTGACACGAATACAAGAATTCCTTTAAGGTAAATCGTCCTCTTACAACAAGTAAGAGAGGACTCACCATGCAGCCAAAAGCACCGTCACAGAGAGTGGTCCTCACAACCGTAGGGAACAATGTCATACATCTAGAAGGGGGAAGCTCTGAGCAAACACAATTTAACACCATGGATGTCGTCAACTGAAACTAGATTCAGAGGTCCTCGCTATTTAACGGTGAGCCTTGACACTGCTATTTCTACAAGCATAGAGGAGAAGCTCTGACGAGACCTTGAGAACGGGTCCAGCCAATCGCACAGGTACAAGCCACAAGGGGAAGAGGATGCAGTGACGCTTCACCATTCTTTCCGGCGAAGACAATATCAGGTCTAATCTAGATTCGCTCTGATTGAAAAGCAAATACCAAAATCAAAGTCCCCTTAAGCTCCTTAAGAACCCTGCTCCTCGTCCGTGCTCCAGAGAGGAAACACACGCATGCAACTCTCGAATTAGATTCATTGTAACTTCGATGAAATCCAGCAACACCAAACAAAAAAAAAAAAAGAAGGTAAAAATGAGGAAACTAGGGAAAAGGCTGAAACACGAACGGCGGGGATGGCGACCGGAGCTAGAGAGCTACCGCCCACCAAAACAAGAGCGGGCGAAAGTTTATTCAGGGTTTGTGAAGGTTGAAGGGAGAGACTCTCGAGAGAAAACTCTTTCATATTTGATTTTTTTTCTCTCTTCACTTTCCTTTCCTTCACATCTGATAAGAAAGTGATGTGTTCCAAATAACTTTACCCGTGAATCCATGATGCAATACAACCCTTCACATCTGAATAACCAAACATCATGTGAATGTGATCTGATGTGAGACGACATAATACATTTATGACTGCAAGAAGAGAATACTACATGATTGTGAAAAAGAAACTTGTGGTTAACAGAAGACCTACGTTTGTGACTGTGTAAGGCAGGAGATTGAAAAGTTTATTAACCATGAATCTTTCTTTCTGAGAAAAGAAATGGTACTACTGCTTCTTATAACTAATTGTACTTCAGTTTCAATAAAATGAAAAAGAAAAAAAATTGTACTGCACAAATGATCTCACAGAACATGTGCAGAAACAAATTTGTCTAATAATACATCATTATATTATTCTTTCGAGTCATGACATCAAACCTACCCCAAATCAGAGTTGATTCCACTACTACAAATTTTATTTCGAATCATAACTGAATCACATGTCAGTGTAACAACGAAAATTAAATAATAAACAGTATAAGTTATTAAGTTATATAGTATTTCATTACAATCCCATCATTTATAAATAAAGAACTGCCAGGCTGATGATTTGTATTACATATTTTCACATACTAATCAAAAAAAAAAAAGATTTACTAAAGTCACATAGGCAAACATTTGGCCATAGTTTTCTTGTACTCCAAAATTGCATGATTTTTTTTCGTTATGTAAAACAAAATCTAATAAAACCGAAAAAGGACAAACCCTTGAAAAAGAGTTTTTTTTTTTTTTTGAAATTCAAACCATTAACCAACTTTTACAGCAACTGACGTTAATGGATTCTCTTGGTTTTTGTTTTTTTGTCTTCGAATATTAATTAAAAGAGATATTGAAAACTAAGCAGCAGCAACAGTTCCAGTGTGGAAAGCATAGCCACGAGATCTAGTTGGAGAAGAAGAAGAGCTTCTCTTTTCATTTCTTCTCATAGCTTTCACCGAAGAAGACAGATTCTTCTTCTTCTCTTTTGCTTCGTCTCTATTTATCTGTTCTTCTCTACACTCTTCGCTACAGAACGGTGTGTCTCCTCTGTTATTACCAAAACATTAAATAAAAAAAAAGAATTAGGGTTTCTTCTATTGTTGACAAAAGGATCAAAACCTAAGCTTAAAGTATAGTATAATATAAAGAAGTGTACCTGTACATGAAGATGTCTTTGTTATTACCAAGACGCTTCTTACAGAGGAAACAAGAGTCCAAGAAATGAGGAACTGATTGTTGTCCGAAACAGGTGTTGTCGAATCTAAAATCATGGAATTTTCCAGAGACAGCAACAGATCTGGGTGATGAAACAGAGTAATGATGGTAATTGTAATGATAACTCTGAGGATGGTAACGATTCATGTTTCTGTAACAAGAAGAAGGAGTCGAAACTCCAGCTTCCATCTCAGTTAGAGAAACCAACCCATCGTCTTCTTCTTCTATGAAATAAGGCTTTCTTGTCGAAACCTCCATTTTCTTGTTTTTTTTTTGTGATTTCTTCTTCTTTGAAAATGAGAAGAGAGAGAGGGAGAGAGAGAGAGAGCTTTGGTGTGGAGGAGATTTGAGAGGAAAATGGAGTTAACTTTTATAGGAATAGAAAGGCAGGTTTATTCTTGGTTTAGAGAGAGAAAGGTTAGGAAAAGCAGCAAAGCTTTGAGAAAAGAAAAGTGATGAGAAGAAGAATCTATTGGCTTCTTTTTTTATTTGTTTTGCAATACCGCTTTTTTCATTTTTTTTCTTTCTTCCTTTACTTTATTGAATTTCTTTATAATTTGAACTACCTAACCATTATGAAGAATAATTGAGTCACTCAAATAATTATTGTTTCCCACAATTTATAAACATTTCTCTTATCGATCAAATTCAAAATAAAGGTAATATTGTGGTGGGGGTTGTGAAACTCGTCTACTTAGAAACACAGTTTGACACTTATTAAAATATTAAATCTACATAAAATGAATTAATTTACCACAAAATTTTAACTTAAAAATCAAAACTTATATATATATATATATATATATGGAATCAAAATGAAAAAAATATAAATTTGATATATAAAAATTATGAATTTCAATTTTGTGGAAGAAATTTATTTGGGTGATTGAATAAGTTTATAAACTACTGAGTATAGTACAAACTAAAATACATACACATACTTACTATCTTTTAAATATCTGATATAGTGTAGAATAAATGAAATATCTTAAAATTCAAAGATTTGTGACATCTTTTAAATGTTATTTTAGAATAGTTCATTATAAATTGTTTTAACCATTGATTGATACTTAGATAGGAAACAAATATTTTTCAACTACTTGCAATTAAATAGGCTATTAAATACCCACTTATTTGTTTGATAAACATTTTAACTGTAAATTTTAAGCTAACATACATAACTTACATATCTACATTTTGAGAAATTGTTAGAAGTACCACAAATTAATTATCACTTTTCAAAATATTATCAGTCAAATATATATTAACATTTCGATTCACACTTTAGTAATTTTTGTTAGGATTTAGTATTAAAAGGATGAGACTGAATTTTTACATATTGTATAAATATTTATAAAAATAGTTTAGACTATTTTCATCATAAATTTAGAATATTTTTAAAAATAATTATTTATTAACATTAAATTTGAAAAGAGTTATCAAACTTGTGCTAAAACTGAAATTTATCTTTGAACATTCTGTTTTTATTGATAAGACATTTACAAAACTATCTTAAAGAACTATATATCGAGACCATAATTTTCAAACTTTTAAAAACAAGTCAGCAATGTTTTTAAAGGGATAAAATATCAATTACTTCATCATTGACCATTCACCATATCAGTTATGTTTACTCCAGACTATACGCAGCATATCAGTTCAATGAAAAAAACACTAAAAACTACTGGTATCGGTTGTCTTTGTTACAAATCCTAGTGTTAATAATATCATCATCAATTCATCCGCCTCTATGCTATTATGAAATAGGGAAAAATCTTTAAAAATATACAGATTAATTTCATTTGCTAATAAAATACACAAACTATTTTGGATCTTCGTTTAATACACGAACTAATTTGTGTTGTCTATTAAATACATAAACTTTTAAAATTCGTAGATTTTACACATTTTTTAGACGGCGTCAACTACATTTAATAAAAATGGTAACGGTTTTATTGTTTAACAAAACACGTGTTTAACTTAATTAAAAAAATCCTTAAAAATACACAAACTAATTTTTCATTTGCTAATAAATACACTAAATATTTTGGATCCCCGTTTAATACATGAACTAATTTTTGTTTCACATTAAATACACAAAATTTTAAATTTGCATATTTTACACATTGATTTAGACGACGTCAACTATGTTTAACAAAATATGATATTGTTAAACTGTGAAAAGTACGCTTACTCTCAGTCAAAAACTCTCAAATTGATTAAACTCTAATTCAAATTTGTTCTAATTCGAGTTTGACACTATAATTTGTTCTAACCTTTTATTTTCAAATTTTGTTCTTTTTTCTTCATTTTAGTTTACTTTTCTATTGTTTCGAAGTGAAGTCGATTTCCATGTCGTGAAAAAGGACAAAAAAACTGTTTAAAATCGACTTCACTTCGAAACGATATGAAGGGAAATTAAAGTGAAGATAAAAAAAAAAGAATATTTGGAGAATAAAAGAGGTTGGAACAGATTATGGTGTCAAACTCGAATTGAAACTAACTTGAATTAGGATTCAATCAATTTGAGAAGTTTTGACTGAGAGTGAGCGTGTATTTAACAGTTTCACCACATCATCTTCTGTTAAACATAGTTGATGTCGTCTAAATCGATGTGTAAAATGTGCAAATTTAAAAGTTTGTGTATTTAATGGGAAACAAAAATTAGTTTGTGTATTAAATGGGTATCCAAAATAGTTACTGTATTTACTAGCAAATGAAAAATTAGTTCGTGTATTTTAAAAAAAAATCTTTATGCACGCTAAACATGTGTTCAATTAAACAATAACGCCGTCATAATTTCCGTTAAATGTAGTTGACGCCGTTTAAAAAATGTGTAAAATTTGCAAATTTTGAAAGTTTGTGTATTTAATATGCAACACAAATTAATTCGTGCATTAAACGAGAATCCAAAATAGTTTATGTATTTTATTAGCAAATGAAAATTAGTTAATGTGTTTTTAAGGATTTTTCCCAAATATTCAATTGGATTTCATAGAACATAGTGGCAACGTCGTCATTAAAGCTAAGAGTGAAGGACAACGATGTATTTAAGAACTCGCAAAAACTCTTCGAAACGGTTCCATGAAACATGGGTCCCTCCCGCACTTAGACGTTAAGAAAGTCATTGGATCGTGGAACCACACGCGCATGGCCATGTGCGTTACAATGTATTCTCTTTATATATACTCCTCTCTACAGATTTATTTTTAAATAATTTTTTTTTGTTACAAAATAAAAAATATTCTCATTATTCTATATATAATTTTAATGTTATCTTTATGTTTATCTTCAAAACACTGTATTTTTATTGATTTAATTTATTTTATTAAATGTTATTTTTATATAATCAGATAAAAATAATAAAATTTTATATTTTTTAATGTTTGTGCAAAAATATTAAATAATTATTAAAATGAAAAAGTGAGAATGTATTTTTAAATCAATAAATTTTGAAACTAAACTTATAATCTTCTTGATTCATAGATAAAAATTAGTTGCCAAAATTTCTTTCACGTAACTACTAAAACTCAATCTAGCATTTCAATCATTAAAAAAAAATTCATTAGAATTACCAGTTCCAAATATGTATTTATTTTATTGAAACTGAAGTATAAAAATAAATTATCTCTTAAAATAATAATTTAATTACAATTAGTACCACTATAAACTAACTAATCTTAACTATCAACAATTAGTGATTTTATCAAAATATTTTTTTTAAATATACAATAAACTAGTTTTACATATGGTCATAATTAAAGATTATTTAAAATGATAATATATTTTAAAAAATCATCATTAAAATAAATAATTTATTATTTTTATTCATAATTAATTATATATATATTAGTATAAATAAAATGATATAAAATCAATATATATATTTATTTTTTCAATTTCACAAATATTAATGCATATAAATTTTCTATTTCCAAATATAAGTAGTTCATTTTATTATATAATTATTTTCATAAATTTTAAATATTATTGTATATGAATAATATAAAATTAATATAAAATAAATAACATAAATATGTGGATCAAAATTTTAGGAAAATTGTTAAAATAACATAAATTGTTAAAATTTTAGGAAAATTCTTAAAATAACATAAATTAAGTACCATTTTGCTGAAATACATTTTATCAAAATATATTAATATTTAGGTGTGCACTTTATCGATAATTATTTAGATTTTAGTGTTAAAGGGGTGAAACTTAGTTTTTAAATTTTTATAAATATTTTTAAAAAATAATTAAGTCTAATTTCATCAATAAAATAAAATATTTTTAAAAATAGTTATTTATTAAAGGTAAATTTGAAAAATGATATTAAATTTATGGTAGAAATAAAAAAAAATCAAATTTGGTTTCTTTATGACAACTACACATTAATTATGTGTAGAATTAATCCAATGTTGTTTTGATGTTTTCTCTTTATTTTTTACTATAGTTTTTTCCCGTGATGGAGTGACGTTTTCAGACGACTTTGGAGAAAGCTTGGTCACGATACCGCACCGCACGCAACGATTTTATGTGAAGTCATTATTTGTTTTAGTTAATTATAATATTGTTGGGTGTGATACTATGATCACACAATTGGAAAATTAGTTTACGAAAGGAAAACAATATGATAATTACATTAATCATATTGTTCGACTGCCTTGGAAACAATAACTAATAAAGGTACCTCCTTAAAGTGTGAAACACGCGCCAAAGAATGCGTGTAAGCAACGGTTTAAACATGTTAACGTCGTACACTTGCGCAAGGCTCGGAAGTTCCCAAAGTTCTGCCCCACATGTCCCTTACAAGTCTTTTTTCTTGTATTGATTTATAATTTCACTTCAAACTTTTGTTATAAAGTTTTAATATTTTTAATATAGTTGGCATTAACAAAGTAATTTCCAATGCTATATGTGTTATACATAATAAAACACCTGTGAAGGATATATTACTTGTGCTGTACGCGTCCTTTAAACAAATCTGGTGCTGAATATTCTATTTTCTTGTAAGATTTTTTTTCATTTCTAATAAAAATCTGCCAAATATTATCTACACAGAATCACGTCACTCACCTCTGTTTAAACATTTGATTCACTTTTTTGAATTGGTCAAATAAACCAAACCGGGAAATTTGAACTGAACCAAATCCAATAAATATGATTCCTAACCGTTCTGAACCCAACATAAATATCGAATAGATCTTGTTTTATGATATTTTAGATTATAGATATTATCTGAACTGAATCCGAACCTAAATGGATATCCGATAAAATCCAAAAATTTTAAATTTTAAAAAATAATTCATACAAACATGATCTCAATTTCTAAAAAAATACACTAAAATATTATTGACATCTAAAATATTATTTATTATATAAATAATTAACTTAAATACTTAGCTTAATATATATAGGTATTTTGTATTACTGTTTATGTTTAATATTAATAATCAGAACATCTTAATAACCATTCCATAGTTATTAATAAAAAATAAAATATTATTCTATTTATGGAGTGGAAATGGAGATGCCATTAGCTTAATATAAATTTTGATTAGATCAAATTGAGAAAAACTTGTGTTTCTCGAAGTGTAGTTTCTCTTTATCATTTTTTTACTGTATGCCTAATTTTTTGTTACTGTTTCTATTTCAGATTTTCAAGTACGTCGTTTTGATGATTGAAGATTAAAGATTGATTGTTGAAAATGGCAGGTGAAGCTTGAAGTTTTTAAATTTTGTTTTTTTTTCATAAAATAATGTTTCTCATTTCATGAGAACTTGATTTTTGTTTTATATTTTCATTTATTTGGTTTCTTTCTACCAATAACTATGTTTATCTTTCGTTTGATTTTGAATGGTCATGCTTTTTTTAATCGATTTTATTTATGTTTAGTTATAAAATAGGTAAATCAGGTTTTTTAAATCAAAGAACTGATTATAGTTATGTTTTGGTTAGTAAAAATCAAGTATTTTTAAAACCGAAAAACTGATTGGGACCCAAACCCGAAGGTACATCAAGTTACACCGGTTCTTTGAATATTTACTAACTCTGACCCGAGTCCGATAGAACCTGAACTGATCCCAAACAGAATTTTCATATAACCCGATAAACCCGAAAGATCAAAACCCAATTAGACAAAACCGAAAACCGATTGAAACCCGGAGTGCTCTACGTACTCTCTCTCCTTATTTTCCGTAACATTTTGAAAGGGAAATTATGTCATAATTTCTCAATTGCATAAATACTGTGGGCCCATTATTCCTAGCACACAGGATGGAGGGTCCCACTAAACTTTTCTTAGGCTTCTTATTTACGTGCCTACCATCTCCTCCATTGGACCGTTGTTTGGTTTCGTATTTACTTAATTTAAACCACCTATGTCATATGTGTACGACTAATCGTCGATATTCTGCTTAAGATATATTTTTCAACATGGACAGAGAAAACTGAAAATCAATCTGCACAAGATTATCAATGGTTGATTAATGAGATTATAAAACGTTCATATTACCATTATAAAACTGATTATCGCTATATTGTAATATTTTCTTTTGATCGAATTATATAGTCGAATAAAATATTATAGTAGTTGAACGGCTAAAGTATTAGAAAAATAAACATATATAAACAATAAACTAATTCATTCCTTATGTATTCAAAGTTCCAAACAAAACCATTCGTAGGTGGTTTTACCAAATTCCGGTTTTGCTTTCAAAGGCAAAGCCTTGTTTGAGGTTTTTCCTGTGGGTTCGAATTATTGATACTAAAGTTGATTAGCAATTATATAGCTTTAATATTTATTATCATAAATAAGAATTCTTTTTTTTTTCTTTAAAGCTTTCGCACACAACGAATATTAAAGTCAGTTTCAAGATATTTTAAAATCACAGTTTTTGCTGGAATAAATCTACTTTAATATAGATGCGTATTTATTCTTCTCGAGATTCACACGAGACACACGTGTTTCCTAATACTTGGCTTGTCTCGACACGTACGCCTTTAAAGAGCAGTGCTTGACTTACATAACCAGGTCAATCTACCACTGTCTAATTCACATTTGTGTCTCGGTAACAACAATTGTTTCTCCATCGTCCAATTCAAAATTGATTCTCATGGGGCCCATTTTAACGAATCTGCTCAGCTCAGTCAAGTCTCCCCTAATTTTACTCTACCTTTCTTTATTGGAAAAAATCATTAAAAATACACAGACTAATTTCAATTTGCTAATAAAATACACGAACTATTTTGAATTTCCGTTTAATACACTAATTAATTTGTATTGTTTATTAAATACACAAATTTTTGAAATTTGTAGATTTTACACATTTGTAGATTTTTGAAACTACGCACGTGTTTAACTTGCATAAAACAATTCCTTAAAAATACACAGACTAATTTTTATTTAGAGCATCTCTAACAAGCCCTCTCATTTTTTATGGGGTCCACCCTCAAAATAAAGGGATAGAGGGAGTGTTCTCCAACGGTGATCCTCAAATTTTTTCTCTTAAAAACTTATATTTTACACTTTAATCCTCAATTTACTTAATAATTAATTGTAATCATTAAAATTTAATAAATAAACAATAAGCACACATTAATATATAATATTGACATAATTAGTAAACAGATTTAAATGGAACATCAAATTATTTATAATAAAAGATAGAAAGCATAAAATTACATATGATATATATATATATATATATATATATATATATAATACAACACTAATCAATGCGATTACTTCCGTAATGGTCTCATATATGCTCAATTAAAGCATTTTTAAGTAAAAAATGAGCTTTCTTATTTTTTATCTGAAGATAACGTGTTAAAAATTGTTGAAAATGAGCTTCTTCAATCAATACGATTACTTGAATATTAGTATTGTAAGATATATTTTATTGTGTAATATTTCAGTTTATGAAACTTTTATTTTGATGTAAAATATTATGATTATATTATAATTTTGTATTTGTGTTAAATTTTGGAAATATACTGTGTGAAATAATATATTTAAATTATACTTATATTAATATTAGTATATATTGGTATACAATATTTATTAACATATTAATATTATTTAAAATAATTTTATAATACCACAGTTATAATATTGAAGTGACAATATAATTAAAATAGTAAAATGCCAAATAAGAAATAATAAGTACACAATCACTAAACATATATAAATAGAATGACTAAAGTGAAAAATAAATAGTGTTTTAAGGGGCGCTACAGTGCCCCCTCAAATTTGAGGGTGTACTGTTCACCCCCTTAAAATTTGAGGGGATAAGGGTCTGTTGGAGAGCAAAAAACTTCAAAAAATGAGGGGATAAGGGTCTGTTGGAGATGCTCTTACTAATAAATACACTAACTATTTTTGGATCTCCGTTTAATACATGAACTAATTTTTGTTTCTCATTAAATACATAAACTTTTAATTTGCATATTTTACATATCGATTTAGACGACGTCAATTATATTTAACAGAAGATGATGTGATTAAACTGTGAAAAACACACTCGATCTCAGTCAAAGCCTCTCAAATCGATTGAACTCTAATTCAAGTTAGTTTCAATTTGAGTTTGGTACCATAATTTGTTTCAACCTCTTTTATTCTCCAAATTTTGTTTTTTTTTTCTTATTCTTCATTTTTATTTTCCTTTATATCGTTTCAAAGTGAAGTCGATTTCCATATTGTGAAAAAAGATGAAGAAAACTAGGTAGTTTCAAACAATTTGCATATTTGAGAGGTTTTTATTGAGAGCGAGCATGCTTTTCACATTTTAACCGCATCATCTTCTCTTAAACATAGTTCACGTCGTCTAAATCGATGTTTAAAATATGCAAATTTAACAGAAGATAATGTGGTTAAACTATGAAAAGCACGCTCGCTCTCAGTAAAAACTTCTCAAATATGCAAATTTAAAAGTTTTTATTGTTTCTCATTAAACGGGGATCCAAAAATAATTAGTGTATTTATTAGTAAATAACAATTAGTTCGTGTATTTTTCAGGAATTGTTTTATGCAATTTAAACACGTGCTTAGTTAAACAGTAACGCCGTCGTCACTTCCGTTAAATGTACTTGACGCCGTCTAAAAAAATGTGTAAATTAATAGATAATACAAATTAGTTAGTGTATTAAATGAGGATCCAAAATAGTTCGTATATTTTATTAGCAAATTGAAATTAGTCCGTGTATTTTTAAGGATTTTTTCCTTCTTTATTTCCTGTCAACATGGAACAATCTAGTTTTGTTTTTCTCCAAAATATTATAAGCCGGCGTTGTGGTCTAATAATAAAACTCCAGCTTTATTAAAAAGACTTATAAAAACGTTATCATAATCAATATATACATCAATACATATAATCCTATATCTTGAATACATCAATGCTTATGGCGTGGGGTAATATCTACTTGCAAGTTGAAATTATTGATGAAACAAAAACTTTAATCAATTATGAAACTGTACAGAATTACATATTGTCAAACCTTAATATAGGCTCGGCGAAATAAGTTAAGACATCATATATTGAGTTATGAACTTCTTATTGGTCAACATGATAGTAAGTTTTTAATCAAATGATACGTTCGGTTACTGCTAGGTAGCAATATTTGATACTCTTTCTGTTTTTATTAGATGTCGTTACAAAATTGTGTACATAATTTTTTTTTGTTTTTAGTATTTAAAAAAAAAATTCAAAAAATATAAAAAATGGACAAATCTCTCAAATAGACCTTTTTAAAGTTTTTGTCACAAAAATAGCACTTAAGAAAAAAATGACCAAAGTAAACTTTTTTATTTTAAAAATTTTAATATTTTTTAAATTTTTATTTAATTATAAACCTCACCCCCAAAACTCAACTCCATAACTCTAAACCCTATGTTTAGATTAATTAACCCAATGAGTATAAATATATATTTACACCCTTTAATAAAGTTTATTTTGGTCATTTTTTTCATTAAGTGCTATTTTGGGGACAAAAACTTTTTAAAGTCTATTTTGATCTTTATCTCTATAAAAAATAGACTACATAATATAATTAATTACTCTCTCTGTTTTTTATTTATTATGTTTTAAAATTGTGCGTATAAATTTTAAAAAAATATTTTATTTCTTATATTTTCTTAACAAAAACATTATTAATTATCACCAAAACACAATTCAACTAATAATAAAATACACTGCAAAATACAAATAGTTATATAACATAAAAATTCAAGAAGTGTTACTTTAAAAATTGAAAATATCATCTAATTTGAAACAAAAAAAAAAAATCTTAAAATGTCTTATACAAAAAATGGAAAGAGTAATTACACAACATAAAATAATAAATTTTACATTAAAAATTAAAAAGTCATCTAATTTGGAACAAAAAAAAAATCATGTAAAACATCACTACTAAAATATGGAGGGAGTAATATGTGAAGGAAAAGAAAACGATGTATTCTATCACAAGTTCACAACTCCAATCAAGTATATTCACATGTATCCGTACAATTGGTTATAGTCAAATCTTTAAACGATAATCATAATTATGTACTGTATTAATCGTCGAGTTTGTCACATGGGATGAGTTCAGAAAGGGAACAACATTGTGGCGCACCAGGCCACTAATAAGTAATTTTGATATAAAATAAAAATTCATGCACTTAGCAACTTGATCAATATACAATAATAGTTAATTAAATAATCCGAAGAACAGGCTTGCTCTAGAAGCGTGATGAATTTCTCGGATCATTAGGTTCATTGTTTACAATAAGAGATCTAGAAATTGCCACGAGACAACAATCTGTCTCCTATGTCGAAACACATTGGTTATCGTATTAGATTCTTTCCCACTTACTTTCATAGAAAGTATGAATTGATTATTAGAATCCACTAATTACTCATTATACTTTTGGTTAATACCACACCTAACATCAGTTTCTTTTACTTAAACCAGTTTCTTAATTGTTCAAGTACTAGTACTATTGATGATGTATCAGTAGGAGCCAGAAGGGCAGTCGAAGATATTTAGATTGTCGTTTATGAATCATATTCTTATAAATTAGTTTATATTAATTGATGATCTAACTATTTTATCACTATGAATGATGCGCATGCAGCACCTGAAGCTCTACTTATAGACTAGAGTATATTACTTCATTTGGGTTTGGGCTTGAATACATACGTCACATTATCAATTTTATAAAATATGATCCTAGTTAGGCTGGACCATTTTGTAATATTCTTGCGCTAATGAATTTGTGTGTCAACTTTATTAGACACAAGAAAATTAATTTGCAAAATCATATGTATACCATATTATTTCACATTGTTACCTTACATTATGTATCGTAAATAGTATGTACGGATTCATCATGTTAGCTAAGTGACTCAAATTCAATATTTATTGCTATTAATATGAACTATTATATTTCTCATTTGTGCTTATCACCACTGTTCAAGAGTCATATGTTAATCTTCTTTAGATCTTTTTAATTTTACCAATCCGAATTTCATAAGTTTGAACACAATAATTTTTTTTTGAGAAATTGTTAAAATAACACAAGTTAAGTACCAAATTTCAAAAGTACTCTCAATCAAAAATATATTAACATTTAAGTTTACACTTTAGTGATTATTGTTTAAGATTTAGTGTTAAAAGGGTGAAGTTGAGTTTTTAAATTTTTTGTAAATATTTAAAAAATTAATTAAGTCTATTTTTATTATAAATTTAAAGTACTTTTGAAAATAATCATTCATTAATGGTAAATTTGAAAAATTGTATCAAACGGTAGACTGAAATTTCCCAAATTTTTTCATTGATAATACAATATGACATTATTTTTTCACATGCATAATGTAATAACTCTGAATTTCAGACTGGACTTTCTCAATTTGACATAAGAATCATGACATAGCTGAATAGGTACATAACATAATGATATGATTGATAAAAGTGAAAGTGTATATAAAAGCTATATGTATATATATATATGTACAAAACAAAAGTAGATGAATAATTACATGGATCCAAAGCTGCATCATATCGTTTTATTGAGGGACAACGGAGTCACATGAATAGTTGAATAGCATTATTGTCACGTGGAATGACAAGTCTGTTGATGCAATTCACAAGGAAAGTTGCCTCACCAAACTTATATTTCAAGGGAGGGTCGATTCCTTTTTTGCCCCTTCAATTTTGAAGAAGTTTACATGACACTAAAAAAATACATAACACACAAGCAAATGCATGAATACTAAAAAATACATAAGTTAAGACAAACAACATTGACCTAAATACGAAATTACAAGATTTCCATAAGCCTGCTTGCTAACATATATTGTATACTTTTTGCTGTACTACTCTTAAGTCTGGTACACATATCTAACTATCATTTATTTGAGAGAAATTGTTAAGAATTAACACAAGTTAAATACCACTTTTTAAAAATATATTCAATCAAAAATATATTAACATTTGTGTTTTCACTTTAGTGATTATTGTTTTGGGTTTAGTGTTGATGAGGTGAGATTGAGTTTCTAAATGTTTAATAAATATTAAGAAAAATAATTTAGTCTATTTTCATCATAATTTAATAGTATTTTTTTAAAATTTTCATTCATTAAAAGTAAAATTGTAAAGTAGTATCAAATTTGTGATACAAGTGCAATTTCTCTTTTATTTGACTGGAGAAACCGCAAAATCTTCTTTATAAACTCACAGTCCTTATGTCAACTCTCTTGATTGCCCATTGGTGCAAACATGAACTACATTCGATAATTACAATTCAAATATATTCCCCATAACCAAATCACATAGTTAATTTTTAGCAAAATTTGAGTAGAACTTCAGTTTGACCTTGAAATCCAAATGTCATCTTGGTACGAGTCTCAATCTAACTATAAATTTATAACCATATTATCAATATCAACTTCTATCTCATGCATCATCTTTCTTAGATCATCTGCCATTAGTAATAGGAACAAAGAAAAAAACATTCCAAATTTTGTCGTAGAAGTTTAAAACTCTTGGAGACTATTTCACTACAAGTGTTTAAGACCATTACTTTTTTTTCATTGTAAGTGTTATATGTTAATGCAAAGATGACACCACAATACAATAATACAAAAACTCGAGAGACAAAATAGTACAAGCAAACATCTATTGCTTTATTAGAAATCACCTTTAAACAATCTTACAAAATTTTATTTATTTAGCTTTACACGTTTAGTGTTAAAACTCTAACAAACACTACTGAAGGATTCCTACTCTACCAAACTTTACCTCTCCTCACCTGATAAGTCAGCAACTGCTTCATGACGAAATGAGGTACGTCACTGATAAGTCATTATGTACGTTACTAAACGTCATTGATACGTAAATGTTGCACCGAGATGGATATGGGTACAAAAATGGGGACATGAGCGGGGATGGGAGGCAAATTGTGGATACGTGTACGACATAGATATATGTATACAAAATAATATATACATATATAATCACATAAATTGATACATAAATAAATACTCAATAGTAATAGTTCAAATCCAAAGTCATCATCATTGTATCATTTCTGATTTCTTACGTTAGGCAATAAAATTTGATGTAGATAATCGATTAATGCATTCAGTTTGAACAATATATATTCTTAATCAAAGATGATAAAAGAAAAATGTAACTGCACATCTTAAAAAGCTCATGTGGGTAAGGTTTTACTTAAAATACGTCTTTCTGACGTCCCGACACCGTCTCCATGCCATTTCCATCCGGAAACGTTTCCGGTATTGGGACGTCACTCAAACTCATGTGCCCGTGCTATATAGCCAAAAACACTTCCATGAGCTTCTCTATCTATAAAAACAGCCTCTTTGTCTCTATCTCAATATAAATGACCCCATAGCTATTCTCCACGTTCTCAAAACCTTTATTCAAAGAACCATAAATATGGACATCTTCCAAAACAATAAGTGTAACTTTCTTTTTTTCTGGAATGCACTTATTCCTCTTCCTTTATGTCATAAACTTGCTTCTCAAGTTTATTCATCTTGCCTTTTTTCCAAGATGTAAACTTACTCTCCAAGTCTACATGACTCCAGCTCAACATCTTAAATTCACATGGTCTTCACTACTCAACACTTTGTTTGCGTTAGCGGCTACGTCAGTGACTACTATAAGGCAGACTATTGACATCTACAAGTTGCTGCTTGCATCTTCAATCTCCCCCTCTTAGCTTTGTGTGCCGATCAAGCACGACATTCTTCTGGTTCAACAACCACGTTCTTCACCTGAAAATTTCCAAACTAAATGTGCTTTTCTTCTCCCCCCCCCCACGAGATGTGCACTACACCATGCTTTTCTCCCCCACGAGATATGCATTCTCTGGACCAGAACATCACCATTCTCCCCCTGCTTGATTGCATATTAAGCTAAAATAGATGCTTAGATGTCAAGACTTATAGACACACCTGTCTGATTCTTCATGCGTAATCATGATACAACTCCTGTTGCAGCAGAATAGATTATAAGTACTGAGTCATGCTCTGACGCACCCATCGAACTACCTCTCGACCATATTCTGTTGAGGACTTGGCTCACTTCATGTGTCTTCATCTTGACCACGAGCCCCTCCTCATCCACACTGAGTGCACACTGCACTCGTTGATATTGTCTTTGAGTGATTTCACCATCGCTCTCCTGATGATCACCTCACATCACTTCCTGACGCACTTTGATCTTTTTCTCTTTTATACCATGAACTACACTTTGTTCTGACTCCAGACTTGATGCTTCTTGATCTTCTGCAAGATCACTCCTAACAAAGTCGCATCCTTCTTTTGTTGTTTATTCCTTGATTTCATCAAGTAAGCCACGCTTGGCTAGCAACAACTTTTCAATCCTCTTGGATTCAATGAACGTCTTGTTCACCCTCTTGGCCATATTTCTGCTCTTCTCACAAGCAAAACAGCCCACCTTCTTGTGCCAAACCTTCCCACAAAACCAACAACACATCAGATGTTGCTTCTTGTTTTTCATAACACAGTTTTTGATACACAAATTATTCTTCTTTCTTGTACCAGATGCACAACCATGCTTCAGAACCTTTTCCCGACCTTCATGTTAGTGCATTGATGTACTACCTTTGGCTTGTTACTCACAGATACATCTGTAGAACTTCCCGCCGCATGCCTTATCGTACGTCCCGACACACTTCCTAACGAACTTCTTTGGCTTCACTTTTTGATGTGCTCCCTTGCACAAAGTGTGATAACTCCTTCTTATGTATGCCAATACTCTCATCTCCTCAGTATTTCAGTCCCCAATTCACCTTGGCTGGTTGTCCCATTAAGAGTATCTTATCCAAATCCATGGATCCACTATTGAGCATTCTAATATGTTTGCGATTCTCAGCCAAACCACGTTCAAGCTTCCTTCCTCTCTCTTGTTCACTAGTAGCAACTTCTCTCAGCTTGCTCACCTCCTCTTCAAGATACTCATTCTTCTCCTTTAAAGCCTCGAGTTCTTCAACCAGCTCGCTTTGCTTTTGAGACATATTTGCTTACGACTGTGCACCAGATTGTGTTGCAATCTCAGATTCTCATTCTTGAGATTCAACCACTTGTTAAGCAACACGTGATAATCCTCAGTGTTTGTACTAACATTACCATCTGAATCATCAGACGACTGAAATGATACGCCTTTTCCCTTATTTGAGTTTGGAAATTCACGCAGTGTGTGTCCAACAACTTTGCACTCGGAACACTTAAGTTTCCTTCGTTGTGCTACAGGACAGTCAGCCCTTATATGACCAACGCCTTCACAATCATAGAACTTGAAGACTTCTCTTCTTTTCCCATTGCCATGATCACATCCATGGCGACCATATTGATTCCTTCTACCAAAATTCATAGCCAACATACCCACAATATCTTCAAGCTTCTGAAATCTATCACCATCTTTTTCAGCTACAAGCGCTATACTACTTGACACACAACTTAACATGGAGACCGAACTATTGTCTGTCTCCATCTCTTCTACTTTCAGCATACCCACAAGTTTGTCAAATTTGAGCTCATCTGTGTTGGTAGTCATCTTAAAGACCACATTGTGAGGTGCAAACCTAGTTGGAAAACAACATAGTAACTTCTTTACAAGCTTTGTTTCCTTGTACTTTTTTCCAAATACAAATGCTTCATGTGCCATAGAACTAAGTTTGGCAATGAAGCTTGCCACAAAATCAACATCAAACCACTTGAGATTCTCAAACTGCGACCCAAGATGATTCATACGTGTTCTCTTGGCATTCTCATCTCCCTTAAAAGAATTCAACAAGATCTCCCACGCCTCTTTAGCTGAAGTACTCCCTTGAATCAGTTGGAACTGTTCCGCTATAATAGCTGCAAAATCACTGACAAAGTCTTTGCATTAAACTTTGATGCTTTTCGCTCTGCCTCTGTCCAGTCTTCTTTTGGCTTAGGTTTCTTCCCATCTTCTGTGACTATGGTAGGCTCCTCCCACCTAATCTCTACATATGTCCACGCATCTTCATTGATTCCTCTAATCAATTGCTTCATGCGGGCCTTCCAATGACCATAATGGTTTTCATTCAATATGATTTCCTTCTACATAGAAATAATTGTGTCCATCTTCACCTTTAGAATCACACTTGTAACTTAGGTGACACGCTCTGATACCAATTGTTAGTGCAAAGATGACACCATAATACATTAATACAGAAGGTAACTCGAGAGAAAAAATAGTACAAGCAAACACATATTGCTTTATTAAAAATTGATTTTAAAAAATCTTAAAAAACCTTGTCCATTCAGTTTTACATGTCTAGTGTTAACACATTAACACACTCTACTGAATGATTCCTAATCTACCCAAACTTGTATCTCCCTCACCTGATACGTCAACAACTGCTTCAGGATGACCAAGAACACTTCCAAGAGCTTCTTTCTCTCTCTATAAAACCAGCATATGTGTCTCTATCTCAATAAAGACAACACATAGCTATTTTATAGTTATTCTCTACGTTCTCAAAACCTTTGTCCAA